>JASVER010000160.1:1361651-1520150 GCA_030449065.1 Oceanodroma leucorhoa
ACCTTTCCCCACAGCTCTGGCGGCGGCGCGGCCCTGCTCGGGCGCGGGGGACCAGCCGGAGGCCGAGGGGCCCAGCGGGGCCACCGCCATGCTGCGGCACCTGCTCCTCAAGCTGCGGGCCACCGGGCCGGTGACGGTGGCCGAGTACATGCGGGAGGCGCTCACCAACCCCGGCCAGGTGCGGGCGGGGCCGGGCCGGCCCGGGGGCTCCCCGCCGTCGCGGCCTGCGGGCCGGGGGTGCGGTGCCTGAGCACCYCGAGCCCGCAGTGTCGCGGCCGGCCGGAAAGCGGCCCCGCCGTGCCGCTCACCGGGCCCCCGGCTCCTGTCCCTCTGMCCCCCGCAGGGTTACTACGTGCGCCGCGGCGGCATCGGCGAAAGCGGGGATTTCGTCACCTCACCTGAAATAAGTCAGGTATTTGGAGAGGTAACGCATAGCTCCTTGTGTCTCAAGTAACTCCTTTTCATTCCTAAGTTACAGTTGAGCTGGTTTTGGAGGAAGAAGGGGTGTTTTGTTTTTCTGGAAGATCGAGGAGTCCTTTCTTGTGTTATAATTTGAGGCACCGTCTGTGCTTAGTAACACTTATTTTCATATAGAACTTGTTTATAAATAAAAAGAGTTATGGTAGTTTYTCAGTGTGAAAACTCTATTCAAAAATAATTTTCAGATTTTGGTCTGGTTCGCTCTGGTTTGTGCATCATTTCCAGTAGTGAAGATTGGCTAAACGCTGTTCTCCATGACACTTTGGTAAATGCATTGTCATGAAGAAGAGCTGTTCCAGAGACAGTTAGGCGGTGACCTGCATTTGGGCCATTTTTTTGAGTAAAAGTTCTTGCTCCAGCCAAAAGAGTCCCCCACGTTTACTGATGGAGAGTTGCTTCTGCTGGGCTGGCAGCAAACAATCACTGATTTTAATACTTACAGAGAAGAGTGCAAAGTTATGTATCATAATGATTTTTTATAACTTTAAAATACAGAGAGAGAATATTGCATAGCATCTTAGTTATTATCAGACAAAAGGCAGATGTCACTTTCCACAAGTTCTCGAGTTACACTGCAGCTCTTTCTTTGTGTTTTTTCTGTCAGCTAATAGGAATATGGTACATTAGTGAATGGATAGCCATGGGCAAACCTAAAGCGTTCCAGCTGGTGGAACTGGGCCCAGGGAGGGGCACTCTTACTGATGATATATTACGGGTAGGTGAAAACTAATATTAATATTCTCTACTTCTGGCTTTATTCTGTGGCTATGCTGAAGTCTGAAGGAATGACGTTTTGCTGTCGGGGTTTAATCTTCCCTAGTAACCAAATCATTTCAGTCAGGAGATTTGCAGCTTAGAATCTAATTAGAATACATGCAAGTTTCTGCTATTCAACGAAGAGACCAGGACTCTGAGTTGAAAGCAGAACACGGGCCAGTGTGTGCACACTGCACAGACAGGCTTGTAATCTTTCAAACACCACTTGAGAGAAGGGGAGGGCAGGAATATTCTATTACAAATAATTTCTGTATAGGAAAGCATTATCCAAACAAATCCATTTAGGAGGGTGCTGCTGTGGGGGGAGGCCTCAGTGCAAGCAATAGGAGGAAGGGGAGGAGGGCAATAATACAGGAATGAAGTGTGAGTTCCTTTAGGGATTTCAGCAGCTTGTTTCTTTTGAGTTAACCCTTTCTGTTCTGTCATGCTTGCATGGCTGTCTATTAATTAAAATCTACTGATTCAAAAACAAAGTGCTAATGGGATTTAGTACCTCATAAAAACTTCTATTTACATATGTTAATGAAAAAGAACTAATATCCACAGTGAAATGTAGGATATTGAGCACTACTTGTTTATGGTGTCTGGGAAGGCTGAACCATTTTTCTCCTAATGCTAAACCTACTGGGTTATGAGAGGAGCTACTCACTCTCAGGCTATTACTATTGTAAATTAGCATTTCATGTTTATTATTCACTTTATTAGAAGCATAGCAGCTTTTATTAAAATTCATGGAGAAATTCCCATTTCCTTCTGGAGGAGCAAAATGCAGTCTTTCACTGAGACTGTTTTGTTAAGTGAAAGCCAACTAAATCTTATCTTGAATGTAAGAAATGAGATTAAAGGTTAATTCTTAAACCTTTAATGTATACAGCATGTGATTGTGCCTAATAGACTTCATCTGCCTTTATAGGTCTTCAACCAGCTTTCCTCTTTACTTAGTAAATGCGATGTCTCTATTCATCTGGTAGAAGTGAGTCCCAAACTCAGCGAGATCCAAGCGCTCATGCTGACAGGAGGGAAAGTGCAGTCAATCCCCGAGGACAAGTCTGTTTACATGAAGGGCATTAGCAAGTCTGGAATTCCCATTTTCTGGTACAGAGACATTCAAGATGTGCCGCCAGGTAAGGAGCTTGAACTTCTTTTTAGAGGGATGGTGTCCTTCCTGCATGTGCAGCTTTTGATAACTGAGGATGTCTCTGTTAGCCTTCATAACTGGTAGAAAAGTAGTTACCATACATATTAGCTCCTAATTCTTTTATGAGTCTGAGGCAGGATCTTGACTCATTCTCATAACTGCTACCTATTCTGACTACTTTCATTTTGGGGTAGCTACCCAATTTCATATATTTTGAGTTTTTCTTTTCATGAGAAACCGTTTACTGGCTTTGCCTGAATCTCCTTTTGTGAAATACTGATCTAAAATTCATGGACTGGAAGCTATAGCTAGCTGTAGAAATGCTGTCTTTGATGTATCCAAGCTGGAAGTAATGATAACTATTTCACAACCACATTAACTAGCTTAATTCATTAAAATTTATAAAGACACTTTAATTTTCAACTGGAAGCTGCTATGGAAGCTTTAATAATTTAATGCATTCTTTTTTACCTCCCCACAGGTTACAGCTTTTACCTAGCACATGAGTTTTTTGATGCCCTGCCAATACATAAGTTTCAGGTATAGCAAGAAGATTATTGTAATTGTGAACATCTGATTAAACGCCTTTTCTCTTTGAGGAAGAATAGAATTAGGATGCCAAGCTAGACACATGCATTGTCTCTGGTGCTAAAATATTTCTAACTTAATTTGGACCAATAAGGCTTAATTCAGCTGGTAACTGTAAAATTAGTAGTTGTTCTTGAATCGAAAAACTTGTAGAAAGCTAAAGATTTCTTTCTGCTGAGATAAGTCTCAAGTTTTTTTATTTTTTACGCTACATTAATGAACTTTTTAATTTCCACATTATTTTACATTCCACTACTAACAAAGTCTGAAGGGCTTTCATTTGAATGGTAATAAGAATAGCAAAATAGATGCTAGTTAGGATTCAGAAGCAGCTTTCAACTTCAATTTGATAATTAGTTTATGAAAATCACTGGTAGAATGAAATATTTTATTTTGATAAGTTAAAGGTTGCACTGTCAATAGAAGAGGCAGCATTTTTCTTAACAGCATCATTCATTCCTTTTAAGTATAATTAAACCTGTATTTGTTGACTCTGCAAATGAGTCTCTACCACAAGGTTTTTCCAAGACAGTTACTGGAATTAAATAGGAATGAATAATTGTTGTTAATAGCATATTATGTTCTTAAAATGTTTGTGAAAATGCTTGACACATTAGTTCAATCAAATAAACGAGATACTGTTGTACCCGTTAGAGTATAAAATGAGTACTTTGCGTTCACTAAACAGAGAACAGAGAAGGGCTGGCGTGAAGTGTTGGTTGATATAGATCCAGAAGTTCCTGACCAGCTGCGGTTTGTCCTGTCACCATCCAGTACCCCTGCAACACAAAACTTTATTCAGGTAAGGTTATGCCTACCAGAGTTCGTACTTACATCTTTACTGACTCTTTCAAGTACATTTACTACTTCTCAGTTACTTTGACAGCAAGAGGAGGGCTCTCAATCTATAAATGAGTAAATACAGCTTACCATTTCCATTCTGCAAAACTTCCACAAGCATTTAACTTTGTACGCTGTGAAAATATAAATAAAATAAATACAAAAATAAAAAAATAAATTAAAAATAAACACATACATCAAACTTTGCAAAATCAGAGCTTAAGCAGACAAAACACTTCAGAGAGCAGAGGCAGCAGGTGACAGGGAGAGTTCTGTATTGCATGTGTCACATCACCATCTCGACAGCGGCCCTGCCTAAGCCAGGCTCTCAACCTGCTGCATACGTACTCAGCACAGCTGGGTACTTCTGTGCTATACTGACCTTTAATGGAAAGTGTCTCAGATTTTTTTATTTTAAAGTTCACCAGATTCTTAAAGTTACAAAATGAAGTAGTTTGAGACTAAAATCAACTACAAAGTTTCACACATAAAGGCCTTTTTGAAGGGTATGCACAGCTGAAGAGCTATTTTCATTTTTCCAGGACCACAGTAATGCAGTTTCACCTGATGCAGGTATTCTTGTTAGAAAAATTTTCATTTCAGTTGACTATAGGTTATAGAAGAGATGACTGAAATCCAGCACTCAGAAAACACTCATTGAAAATGACTGTTAGCAAAAACTAGCTCAAGCTCTAGGTATCCTTGAATACACCCCTGGACCTCTGTGCCCCAATGAAGTGACAACAATCCCAAGACATCAAGTGTGATGAACTCTTGCCCTGTACTTGTTTGCTAATACAGGTGTTTTGATCTCTGAACATTTCACTAGCCTGAAGAAACGAGAGATCACGTGGAAGTGTGTCCTGAGGCTGGTGTCATCATTCAGAGGCTTGCCTGTCGTATAGAAAAGGATGGTGGGGCTGCACTGGTTGCTGATTATGGTCACGATGGAACCAAAACTGACACTTTCCGGGTAAGTCATTTACCCTGAAATAATAAGCCAAAATACTCTTGTTATCTTTCATTTGTCACTTGGATTATTAGGTTCTTGTAAGAGAAAGGTCTTGGGTGGATATAATAGCAAAAACTGCATTATGCTGTAGTCGTAAAACTGAGTAATTGAGTTCTTATTAAAAAATCAGTACCCATAAGGGTTTCTGTCAGATGGAAAGGATACTCTGAGCCCTTGCTATATTTATCTCTAATTTTCAAAGTATAATTTGCTATTCTCACCCCCTCACATGCACAGCTTAGTCTTTGCTAGCCCCAGCTATGGTAGGTAGGAGTACAGCTGAGTATAATCTTCCAATTTAATTTTTCAGGGTTTCCGGAATCACAAACTTCACGATGTGCTGAAAGCTCCAGGTACAGCAGACCTGACAGCAGATGTTGATTTCAGCTATCTTCGAAAGATGACGCAGGGAAGAACAGCCACATTAGGCCCCATAAAACAGTGGGAGTTTTTAAAAAACATGGGCATTGACCTCCGATTGCAGGTAAGATAGCGTTTACAGGTACATAAACTCTCCTAATCCATAAGCAATACTCTTAAACAGCAAGAAAGCTTTTATAAAAATCTGATTTTAAAATAAAGTTGTTCAAAACAACACATAGGTGTGAGATCAGAGAGTTGCTTCTCTTAGACATAAGTAAACTGATCATATTATATTTAGGAGTATTTCATGCAAAACTTTGCAACATACATCACTGTATGAGCTCCACCAGGGATCTTACCATAATGTTTACTGAACATTATGGCACTGTTACATGAGTATAAGTGAAGAGGACGCAACAAGAAATTGCAGGTATGAGGGAATGTATAGGAAAGCAGGAAGGGCTATAACCTACATTTTATTTTTTTTTAGGTGCTCTTGCAGAATTCACGTGACCCAGCAACTCACGAGCAGTTACTTCGCAGCTATGATATGCTGATGAATCCCAAGAAGATGGGGGACTGTTTTAACTTTTTTGCCCTGCTGCCTCACCAAAGACTTGCACATCCTGACAAGAACCATAAGCCAGAATCAAAGTCTCCCTTACCGCCTGTTGCTGGATTTGGTGAACTCTTACTGAAGTAACTTCAAATACTATAGCAAAATGTCCAATAATAGTAGCTTTCAATAGCAACGTATTAAATAAAAAAACATATCAAAGTAAAAGGAATAGAGTCCCACATTTTATGGTTTCACATACTAAGTGTTTTGCAATAATGTAATCAGCATATAGCTACATATACAGTAAGGTAAGAAATAAATATTTTGATTTATCTTTGAACTGAAAGCACATGAAATGTTACATTCCTTCTCCTGGCAATTTTCTCACACCAATCTACACTTCAGGGCCTAGGCAYGTTTCGGTAGGGAGTGCTATTTCAGAGTAAGTCTAGTGCAGCACACTCAACCTATTGACTGACCTACGCCATACATGTAGAAATCAGACACTGCACATACAGAAACCAGCGTRCACAGAGCAGAAAATGAACAATGTTTCAGGGGTCTTGCAATAGAGCTGAGTGAAGTATTTACTAATGGAATCAAGTTAAAACTTGTCAGTAACAAACAGATGTGTGTGAAAGTCTCCTTAAAACACATGATGCTTTGACATTTTTTAAGATATTTTTATAAAGAGAACRGTGACAGGAACCATGCAAGAAGAGTTATTAGTTCTAAAACACCTACTAACAGAATTCCCACAGCAGGGCATATCTAATGACAGACCCCCCAACCAAGGAAGCATAAAGAAACACTTCTCAGAACCTGTGATAGGAGAAGATAATTCATGTAAATAAAAAGAACAAGTCTGATAGGGAAATAAACTTTATTTTCAAGCTTATCAGAGGATATTTACAAACAATGGGATGTATAAAAATATAAAAGTACTTGACAGTGTCCTTCTGAGGCTATAAATTTTACATGAGCTTTTTTCTAGCATCATCATAGCACTATTTCTTGAATGAACACAATTCATCTAGGGGTAAGGATATGAAACACTAACCTACTGCTGTCAAAGTTTGCAGTAAAGGTAGAAAAAAGGGAATAAAAAACTCAGCTATTTTTACTACTCTGAAGAAAGTTTACTCCTAACATATGTCTGATTTTTTGGTTCCTCGACTATTAGCTGCTTGTGGCTTCTATTGTCTGGCCCCATAAGTCTGTGTATATGGTCAGGCAATCTCCTCTAAAAGCCACCAGCATTATTTATTTTTTTTAATACAACTTGAAGAATAAATAGCTCATACAATATTTTGGAGCAGAGCAAACTTCATGGGGAGAGACTTCAGCCAGGCCTTCTACTTGACTGTTGTCCCCTCCTTCCTCTATTCCTGTTGTGCTTTTTCAAGTGACTGAGCTGGCTTTTTTCCTCCCTTAAAACAAAACAATCAAACAAAAAACCCCACAGGAAAACCTGATGTGACAGCTCAAGTACAAAATCTGAAGTTTAAAACCAGACTGTATCTACATTATTACAGTTAGGATGGAAGATAGCAACGGCTTCACTGAAATTTGGTCACTTGAGCAGTCAAAGTTGAAGAAAAGCCCTGCTCCCCTTGCCAAGCCTGGGCAAATACTAGACTACCAGCTTCATAGGTGATTGTTCTGGTTCCAAAGATGAACAATAGTGCCTCTCTGAAGAATCAGTCCTGAAAGCCTGCCTTAACAGGATGGCAAGGTTAAGGGACAAATTCTGCCCCTTCTGAATTCCTTTGCACTGCCTTGACAGCACAGTCAGTGTAGGAGGGGCCGGGAATGCCATCAGGCAAGCCCCCTGCACAAACCTGAGAAAAACCTGCTAGGAGAGGGGACGCGTGGTGGTCGGAAGGACTGAAACGCTCTGCCCACCGCTGGCTGTAGGCCACTGCCATGCAGATTGCACCAACGTTTTGTACAAAGCTTGGTATATCCTAACAGGGAAGCCGGAGTTCAGCCTTTACCAGCTTAAGACACCTACAAAATTCAGTGGCAGTTAGAGAGCAATAGGAAAAGAAAAGGTGGGTTAAAGACCCAAACCTACCTGTGGGTACATACTTCTGCAACTGCCACTGACTCTACTGCCAGGTCACTGTCATTGCAAGCAGCTGCCAGCCCTGAAATAACCTTGTAAAAATTTATGTATGTCTAACAACTTAGAAACTAAGTCTGCTCACCTGCTTCCTTACCTGAATAACAGTAGAACAAAATACTTATCTACACACACACACACACACACAAAAAAAAATCTTTGTAGGAGAGAGAGGAGATACCCCAAAGCCTCTCGCTGACTTTGCAGTTCAAGCCTGCATCAGTATTTTAAAAAGTATTTCAAACCAAGCTCCAGTTAAGCAGCTTGGCACATCAGGCATATGTACAGCCATCCAGCACCTTTCACCAGCACAATGCTGTTATCCTACACAAAAGGAAAGATTTCACCTTTTCCGTTTTTTAAAGTAAGACTAAAAAACCCCCCTTCCATTTGCATTTAGCATTCAAACTTCTTTGAAATACCTAACTTTAACTTACACTGTCCTCTGAGGGAATCACTTCCAAAGAATATTGCTGCTTCCTCTCTACTGTGCCACTCCAGTAAGTGGTTGGGAATCCATCAACTGAGGCATCTGCATAAAAAGCTGAATTAGGAGTTCGCTTTGGACTCTTCATTCAGCTCAAAGAACAACGCTGAGCACAGTAAAGAGGTTGGGAGGGGCTGCAGGTTAAGGTCGGAAGGCAAAGCCCTTTCTCCTACAGTCCAGCTGCCCTGGCAGAAGCAACAGGTGATTTGATATCCACTGTTACTYCTAGGTTTTGAACAGAGTTAAGATACAAGCTAGCAGGCTACAAACTACTCCTGATGTAAGTCCAAGAAACCTTAAACAAATTAGAAAAATATTAGAAAAATTTAAAAGTCTAATTACTCAAAACAACATAAGAAAGCTGCATGTATTTTTCCCTATTCTTCCACATCCTTCTGCTAGAAGCTGTTTTTCCAGAGTGAAAGGATATGCTACACCAAGTCTTGTGCGCTCTCTGCACATTACTTGTGTAGTTTTAAGGCAAAATGCCTTTGGTGCGTATCAATGACGTGTGCCAGCCTTGCACAGCAACACACTTGTGGCTTATTGCTCTGTTTTATCAGACAAAATAAAGGACTAGCATAGCTTTGATTGTCATCTCTTTAGATTGTCAGCCAGCATTTCAAGAGGAATGTAAGAAGGTTTTCTTTTTTTTTGGGTATGGCAAAAAAGTTCAATTAGGGCAAAGACACACATATTTAACTGTCTTAACAGCAGCAAATTATTCCTTCATCTATGAAGCTGTATTCGACCTAAACCACCATGTTTCATTATTAGCCAAGGTATTCTGCACTGATTTACAGTCTCTTTTCACCATGCACAGTTTAGGAAACGGGAGATGTATCTAAGTAACAGAAAACAGTCCTCTATGGCCTAGTAAATAGGGAGTAGGAAACCATTACAAAATTCTTATTGTGTAGGCTATGGAAAAAAAAAAAAAACCCACCTTGAAAAACACACAAACCATTCAATCTGTACACATTATACCTCAGTAATGGCTTTGTAGCCACACAGCGTGGTGAAATGTTACCCAGCGGGGCTCATCCCATTGCCCAGTAACTACTCATAGTTTAAATCAGAGATGGAGAAAAGCTTGCCAGACGACAGTCTATTCCCATGTCAATGTCAAAAACTTTCTCTGGSGCTCTGTACACTGAACTACGTGTACAGCATTCAGAAAGAGCCACAGTTGTTCCAAAACTTATCTTCAGTTTCTGTCTGGAGTGTCCTTCTTTGCTGCAATTTAGCATAATGAATAAATCAGGGGTCTTCTTCCATGTCATCTGGATTAGGAGCCATAATAAAATGCTGGGGGTACTCAAGGTTGTGTTCATAAGCATGTTCTTTCCAGCGTGCATCATCACTCTCGTGGGTAATGTAACGCTCTCCAATGCGTGTTTCAAATTCTCTGAGGTCAAGCCAAGTCTGATAATCCTAAGGAGTAAAAGAGATTTAAGGAAGCAGTTTAAGAAACAGCAGCACTACGTTCCTACAGATAAATTCTGCAGTTTGTTTCTACTTTTAGTATAAATAGCCACATGATATAATCAACAATGTCTGTTAAAAAAAAACAAAAACAAAAAAAAATCCAACAACATACAAACACCCCCCCACAAAATACCCCAACAGAGTGTCCACAAAGAATGGTTCAAAATTAAATAGGGTAGTATCTAAAGTTGTAATGCTGTAAATCATGAAGACTTTTTGCAACAAGACAGCTACGTGAGCTTTATTATAAAATTAATTGTATATATACACATACATGAAATCATGCTCATTCCAATATTGTTTGTACTCAAAATTAATTGGGTTTTCCCCTTAACATCTTTTAAGTTATTTGTGTGCATACAGTATTGTGAAACCATTGTGAAAGGAACCCACGTCAAACAAGCAGATAAGTTCCATTCCAAACAATTCTCTTCTAAAAYGACTACAAGTTATAGCACACACCAGCTTGTGTGTCCACTTCAGCACTGAACAAACAATGTTTGTCTCAATACTGATTTCAGTAGGGCTCCATGCACTCATCACTGCCCACAGTCAGGAGAGGTGCCAGAAGGGTAAAACTCTATGTTGGCATCAGACAGAAAGTAAGGGGCAGGAGAGACAGTAAGACAGAACTTTCCTTGAGGCAAGAAGCCATTAAACAGACGGGCAGAATCCTGAAGCACATAAAATGTAAAGCTAAAACCAGAAATACTCAAGCCTCCATGAACRCTTGTTAACAGACTTTGATAGTAACAGTTTTAATAAGCCTCTGAAGGATTTAATAAAAAAAAATAATCGTTATTCAGCCATTATAAACATCGTGGAAAAGGCAGATGGGTTTACCTGTAACCACGGGTGACTAAGGGATTTGTCAACACTGAAACGTTTTCTCATCTTCACTTGAAGCAAATTGTTTATTAAATCAATGGCTGACAAAGAAGAACAGAACAAAAATTATATTGTTTAAATACTAATCACCTCATCATCATTCACATGCTGCAGTGAAAGTGATTTTTTTTGTGTCTCTGTATATCCTACTGAACTCTTTTAAACTTAATCAAGCTCTTGAACTTTATATTTAGCTTTGCTTATGTTAAATGAGGCTACAAAATAGGTATGGGATAAGCTTCCCCCCCACCCCTTTGATGGAAACACTAAAAACTTTACACTATATTACTCCTTAATCTTTTTCCCTACTGATTTTGGTGATTTTCAGAAGTGCCTGAATAACTTGAGCATAACCCTGTGTTCCAAAATGATATAGGTACTTCCACTATCATATACTTTTGTATATGTCCTTCCACATCTACCCGTGTATTAATCATATATACATTACTAATAACAAAGCTGGCACTGGAGAGCYCTAGAGACCAACCTCATAAACTTCTAGATGGTTCAGACCCGGCATTTAGATCCAGGTTTTGTTTCGCTTGCTAATGTACAAAACTAAAATTCCAGATTCAACTTTGAACCGTTTCTGTAATTATAGTTTAGATAAAGCATGTTTTGAGATCAGCATTCAGCAAATACTCACACATGATTTAACTTTTTATTGGGAATTTGGGAAGTTTCAGGTTATTCATCCCACTCCTCATGCATGCAATTAATGTTTCTTGCTAAATCTATTGGCTCCTCCTGCCCTGAAAATGATCTAAAACATTATATTTGACAACTTATCTTTCACAAATATATGCCAGCTCATATTTATCCATTTTGGCATAGTCTACCAAACTCAAACTATCGATAATTCTCACACTCCTATCTGAATGAACCTTGAGGTTTAAGCATTTGAATGTGTTATCTACATATAAAGACATTCTAACAGAGAAAATTCATTTCTTTACCTTCACTAGAAATTTCCTTCCAAGGATTTGGCGGGTACATAAATGCTGCATTTTGAATCTGATCATTTATATCCTCATCTTCATTAAATGGAAATGTACCACTAAGGCTCACATACACAATAACTCCTACTGACCACATGTCTAGAGAGCGGTTGTAACCTTTACTCCTGAGCACTTCAGGGGCAAGATAAGCAGGTGTCCCCACCACAGAGCGCCTGAAGGATTTTTCACCAATGATACGTGCAAAGCCAAAATCGCACAGCTTCACCTGCAAAAGGAATATATTTTAAACTGAGAAATCTCTGCTTGATCTCCAAAGCATACTACTGCCCAAGACCAGAGTGGTACTTGATACTGGTTTTGCCATCATTTAAACATTGTATGCACTAAAACAGAGACAAAACATTACCTAAGCCAGTCAGTTAAGGTTTTAGGTTTGCTGGTTTTGCAGACTGTGGGTCAACCACGCTTCAGACTGAGCCCTGAACTGGCCTTGCACAGACTCAGGTCTGAGGCAGTCTGTGTAGTACATGGGCAGAAGTGTGCAAATAAGGACAAAACACTTGGTTCCAAACTCAGCTCATTTTCAGAGGCAAATCCACACCCTCACAAGGCACAGAATCAAAATTTAAAAAGCACATGAATCCCAGCCAGACCATATTCCTCTTAATCATATTCCTGAAGCTGGTGGCTTCAGCTACACAGAAATCAAACTATGAGTTTTAGCTGGAACTCAGACCCAGCCAGCTCTGGGCAGAACAGTCCAATAATCATCCAGGTAAAAACCATCAACAGCTGGTGCCCGCACTGATGCTCAAATCTTCATGGCTCTGGGATGGTTCCTTAACTTGAACACAGCAGACACTTGTACAGAAAAAAGGATCCAGATCAACACTCACACCAAGTTAATAAGCCCTCCTCAGGGTATAAGAAAGAGCGGTGCACTAAAGGCACACAGGTGACACTCCAAAAGTCCACTCCATTTTGCATTAATGTCACAGGACTGGAAGCAATTCCCTGATGCTGCCTAGCAGATTTTAATTTCTGTATATCCTCCACGAAATCCATACTATGCAAGGTATCTAAGGTAATAGCTGACTGGGGCAAGTGTTGACAGTACATAAATCCTAGTACCGCTGAACAGCATTTCTCTTACAGAAATTAGCTATTTAGTTTATATTACAATGTAATACCACACATACTGATGATGAAGATCCCTGAGCAAGACCAGTGACAAATGAGCCAGTCCCTTTTCACAACAGCTTATAAGCAAGACAGACAAGAGCGAGGAGGAGGAGGAGATGTACAACAGGGAAGAAATTGTTTCCCAGGGTCAAACAGCACTGGAACAGAAAYGAGGACTGGTCTTGAAGCTTCTAGTCTTGTGCCTTTTCCACTGGACTATTCTCGCTAATCCAGAATACCAATTTCCATGCACTCTTCACAAGCACAAAAATAGATACAGTCTGCACAGACTTTTGCTAAGTGCTGGCAGTAGTTGTGCTTCTCAGGCTCCTAGGAATAACAAATGCTGGTGCACAGCACTGTTGTACAACATGATCCATGTCTGAGGGGAAAGAAACTGAAACAGACCATTGAGCATAAAGCTAGGCTAAGAGTTGGAAGGAAAAAAAAAAAAAAAAGACAATTATAATACATGTAGTTCAAGTAATTCCAGACTAAGTCAGTTGAACAATCCCACAAGAGTTTACCTTTTAAGCTGCAATGCCTGTATTTCTTTAGAAAAAGAACAATGAAAAGTGATGAAAGAAGTACTTTTTAATCTTCACTTACTTGAGGGAATGGCTCTGCTGATGCTAGTAGTACATTTTCCGGTTTTAAATCACAGTGCACAATATTCTTGAAGTGTAAATTCCTCAAAGCAACAAGTATCTACAAAAAGAAAAGAACATTTTCAGAACTATTCAAGTGGATAAAAAGTGTCAAAATTAGTACTTGCACAGTATACATGGGTTAATTCTGGAAGGCTGTGTTGATACAAATTACTGTATTGCTTAGTGTGTGTGGCTTTTGACACTAGTACTATTTTTTTTCCAGCCTACCAAGACTTGGCATTGATGGTTTTGATTTTCCTTTCCCCCCCTCCTCTTTTTGAATCCTTACTGTTTTGACATGCATCTTTGGATGTCCATAATGTTATGTCTTGGGAAAGAAGGGCAAAAAAATTCATGTAATTAACAGTCAAAATTATTTCCATGTTTATTCAACTTTCATTAGATGTGCAGCCCTCTGCTGTCTCTTTTAAACAGCAATACAGAAAATCCCTTCTCCAAACTCCGTTCTCACATAATTACAAAAGACAAATCTAGCCTTTTTTCTCAAAGAAGAGAGACTGAATGCCAACCTGAGTGACCATGAACTTAGTTATTCGTTCTGGAAGTCGACTTTTCTCGCTGGAAAGAATCATCTCTAGCATATCCCCATGCAGCTTCTCCATCACAACAAAGACCCGTTCTGGGGTTTCAAACATACATTCCAGGTTCACAATCCCAGGGTGGTGCAAATTCTAAAATAAAGTAGTATAGGTACATCACTAAAATAGAACAGTATGAAATATCCCGAATTATACAAAAATGCTGTACTTCAAATCAAAAAACAGTTAAGTGGAGAGTTAGAGATGAAAAAACAGAATGTCTGAGGCAAGAAATTAGATTGAAACATCAACCCATGAAACGTCAATTATCACTACTAAGACTAATTTGTTTTAACACAAATTATCCATAATGATTAATTTTACAGTTGATACACTCAGTAGCTTGAGTACAGAACAGGCAAGAATAACACTCATAGATTGAGGAGCCAGTAGGGGAAGACAGCCAAAAATAATAGTTTCCTGCTACCTGCAGGAGACAACATGAAGCCAAAGTACCCGTCTTCACTGGATCCCCTATAGGGGGTAGATACCACTCCCAAGTTATCAGTTCTACCAAATACTCAGGAATTCCCGCTCTTCTAAGATTCCCTCTTAYAAAAAGACTCAGAAATCACATACACAGATTTAGAAATCAATTCAGAGCACTTACACACATTACAAAATCTTATTAATGGCTGGAGACAAACTCCAATGTGATCCAAAAATACTTTTGTACCTGGAGAATGGCTACTTCATTACGAAGCTGACTTTCCTGTTTAGTTGGAAACCTCATCTTGTCAATGACTTTGATAGCCACATCTCTTCCAGTCTTTCTATGTTTTCCTAAACAGAAGATCAATGTCAGCCATCAAGAGGCAGAAGCAATTCATAGCTATAAGACATTACAGCAGAAATCCCTTTTGGGGGAAATAAATATATTTTGTACAAATGTACACTATTACTATATTTATATTTAAAATCGCAATGGTACAYGAGTAACAAGAAGTGATCAGCCACAACAGGAGGTTTGTAGATAAATTTAAACTGGTTACTACCCTGCTGTCAGGTATGCACATTGACATTAGATGTATTAGGTGAAGTTTTTGTTTGTGCAAGGGACTTGCACATTAGCAAGTAATACCTCCTCTCACAGAATATTGCCTCTCCTGTAAAAAAAATAAACAACAAAACTATCGAAGACAAATGTGAAGAAAGATTTACAAGTCTTCTCGAGTGGTTTCATACTTTTATGGGCTCCACGTGCACAGGAAATTTTATTTAATACTCTATGGGAATATAGGGATAATTATGTGCCATAAAGAACAACACGTTAACACCCAGGAGGCAGTCTGTTGTGATCAAAAAGCTCTAAAAGGTTGTGGTAAGAAAAAAAATGGGCTGATAGCACCGAATAGTATTCCTTGCTGCAACCTCCATCAGCTAAATGAGAAGCATTCTGCAATACACAGATAGGATGTTCCAAGGGCTACGTGAGTAGCTGTAAATGCTTACCCAGCTTCTCCACGACTGCTACACTGACTTCTATCACATCAGAGAGGTTAATGGGATCACACACTGCAGACCTTGATAATCTAAAACATTTAATACTAAACTAATATAGAACAATAAGTCTGCACCAAAGGAAGAAAAGTCATTATCGGCTCAGTGAAGGATTTGGAAGCCATTTTAGGAAAAGGGACGACACACGCAGCTACGGTGCAAGCAGCACAGAGGACTCTACTGGCACTGCTACTGGGAGCCCAGCTACGCCTCGCTAACCACCCAGCAAGGCCTCACCTGCTGCTCTGCAGTCAGTACTGGTGGCCAGGGCTTAGGCAGGGCATAGGAATTGCTCCGAAGGCTGCTGTGCCAAGCAGCTAATGCACCTGCCTTAAACATCGTCATGAATAAAGGGTCAAAACCAGGCTTATCTCCACCGGACGAAGTAAGGCAGTTAATGGAGACATCACTCAAGGTCCAAAAGGGTTTACAAGGTTACCAAATAGAACTAGCAATTGGAGAGCAAAAAATAAATTTTAAAAAGATTACATTAGTCCTAGGGAAAGCATACACTGTATAAAGGACTGTCACAGGCAACAGCATAAAGCCAGAAGTCTTGAGAGAGAGAGATCCAGGGAGTTTTGTCATTTTGTCTGTTACAAATCAGCAACTTCTAGGCAAAATATTAGAAATCACAGCACCCAGCTATAATATAAATAAAACCCTAGATTCAGGGACAGTGACTCTGGCTCCACTAGACATCAAATTATATTGAAATGTAGAAGACATAGATAATCAATTAGATGCAAAACCCAGAAGACAAATGCTAGGTTGCAAGAGAACGTAAAGCAAAACTACCAAACTAACAAAAGTTAGTTAACTACAGAAGCTAAACTAGAGCTAAAAATTGAACATAAAG
The DNA here is from genome assembly GCA_030449065.1 of Oceanodroma leucorhoa. Classification (NCBI taxonomy): domain Eukaryota; kingdom Metazoa; phylum Chordata; class Aves; order Procellariiformes; genus Oceanodroma; species Oceanodroma leucorhoa. The sequence goes on from JASVER010000160.1 coordinate 1,378,146, forward strand.
AAAGTTTAACAGAAAAGCAGCTTGAAAATTCCTTAAGTAAAACACAACCAACCAGGTTTCAGGGCAAGTTTTACATCAGTAAGAAACTGTCAAGATTTTTCTTTTTCCCCTGTCTCCATTTTTCAGACCCTTCAAAACTAACCAAAATAGGGAAAGCAGAGGGAAAATGTTCTCACTGAAAGAAACAGGAGTTGGATAGTAATATCCTACAACTTATTGATTTACAATTTGTAAATGTTTGTCCAGAATAGAGGACACAAAAAAAAACACCAAACAACCAGAAAGCCCCACAACAACAACAGAAAAAAAACACAACAATGTAAGCAACTTAATTTTACCTTTATTTGTTTAAATAAAAGGGGTTGTTATCACTATTTCAGTAAGCCTACACAGGTGGGGAGAAGCCAACACTAGAATTTACAAGACATAGTCTCCCCAAACACCAGCAACAATTAAGCAGTATGCAGAGCCAGCTAAAGAATATTCTTTTATATTCTCTTTTCTTGCTCTTTCAGCTTGTGATTTTATCTTAAGAAACTGAGTATGCATACCCTATATATTTTAAGGCATCTTTAATTGAAAAGATTTAATATAATAAAAGCCTTTTACAAGCATTTATTATGTTTATATGCATTTATAAGCATTGAATCATTAAAAATATCAAGCTGAGATTTAACTAAAAGGCAATTTAGGAGAGTATAAATAGAAATAAAATCAAAACATTAAATTATTGTCTGCATTTGTGCATGTTCTATTCAAAGGAGAGAGAGCATACTTTGATTCACGCTATGTTTTAAGAAATAGAGGGGAAAAAAAATAGATTTCTCTCAAAAGTGATGTAAAACCAGACCATCAAACTGCATTTCCATGAAGCAGTTCAGAAGTAATAGAGAAAAGTATTTAACTACATAGTTGGCACACAGAAAAATCATAGCCATAATACTTCCTGACTAGAAAGACAACATGACAGAAGCAGAAAGGTTACCACTTTTAAATCACTAGTTATCACTCTTTCTTTCTTTCCAGATTTATGGTCTGTGGTTTGCTCAACACTTGAGATACAACACATGGGATTTAAAAAAAAAAAAAAAAAAAAAAAAAAAAAGAGAAACAGAGTTCATATGATGCATTTCTAGTATTTCTTCTTTTTGTGATTACATATTATAAACAAGTTATACGTTGCAATAGAAGTTTTTAAAAACTAAAAGTGATAAAACTACATTTGAAACCTAGAACTGAGGCCTCTTGACAAAGAATTCCTCCCTCTACTTTATCCTGCTGACAGAAACCTGTAGCGAAACTGTTTGCATAAAATATGTCAATAATATGTTTGCATAAATACTRTCAAGGCGTAAACTAAAATACGTATTTTTCTAATTGCTTTTGGCCACATTTCTCAGATATCATTAAAAGCAGGTATAACTGACAGCCTCCTTAAATACATGACTTCTAATACTGTATAATACAGACAACAGTGTTAGAATTTGCAATTAAAAAAACCCATCAACCAAGGCCAAATTCAGACTAGAGATTGCTTTGTATTTAACTGGGGTCAAAATGCAATTCATATTCTAAACTGATTTTGATGCCAATGCAAAACTCTAAATGCAAAAAATGAATTCTAAGAAATACTGTACATAAAACTGCAGAGACACAGTAAAGTAAGCCAAACAAAACTTTTAACAAGATAAACTTCACCTAGACATTCTAGATATGGCTAAGCAAATATGAAAAGGCTAATTACATCAAGCAGACAGACATTCTATCTTAATAAATGCATACTGGAATCTAATGTAATTTACCTCCATATACAATACCAAACTGACCAGAACCCAGCACTTCATCAGCAAATATTTGGTACACAGAGCTGATATCCTAATGCATGAAAAAAAAGAAATCACAAATATCAGGAGTAATCAGAATGTTCTTGAGCACATTAGTACTGGCTAAGCTGTATTTACATTTGACATTAATCAAACTCTGTAAAGGGTGCCATCATTACCCTGAATGGAGTGGAAAAACACAACAAACTTTTCCTGAAAAGGATCCACTTAGCTGCACTGTAAGCAGGGACATACATTCATACAAACTAACAGCTGTGCCAGGTAAGTAGATTACCTCCTGTATATAACACAGACTTCTTTAGCTACAATACCCTGCTGTTGCTTTCTCATCCAGACACTGTTACTACCAATTACTTTGTAATACCCAGGTAAATAAACACCATTATCATACAATGCATATGACTTACCACATTCTCCTGGACCTGGCAATTTGAAACAGAGATGCTTAGAGATAACTCTTCTGCAATAAAAAGATATAACTGAGTAAGTAAATAGGAAGGGCAGGTTGCTTCTAGTAAAAAGGGAGGAAAAAAAACCAAAAAACATTTACTGACTTCTAACCCAGTCATGGTGAAACAATTTTTATTGATGTTCTGCAGAAACATCATACCCTGGAACTCAAATTTCACAGGTTGATTAGATAAACAACCCTGGGAGTTTTGCTGGGATTATTTGTCTATTTTTGTCATATTGCTGATTACAAAAATAGTAGAACAGTACGAGTGCGTACACAACAAAGAGCTGGAGAACGAAAAGCAATAGTAATGTGGCAATTGTATCAGAGTTCATTAAACTACTAAGAATTTCTGGTAGTAATATAGAAAAATACAGGGAAGAGGACCAAGTAGATCCCTTATAGTCAAATAAATGTTTACTAATTTTCTGTGGCATCAAGATATAGAGAATTAATGCATAAGAAAAGGAAACAAATCAAGCAAAGCAAGTAACAGAAGACTTGATAATTAAAAAAGCAATAAAACCCATAATATAAACAACCTTTGTTTCACGGACAAACTACAGAAGCATATCAATCTTTGGAATATAAGAGCACAGCTAGGAAGTGTAATTTGCAAGTAAAAGCACCAGATAAAGATAGAGAATTTTTCAGCCTGCAGCAGATGTTGACACAAAGTTTTCATTACAGGATTACAGGAATAACATTATGATGCACGGACAAGAAGAGATACATCAAGGAAGGCAGAAAATACCCTTTTCCTTTGACTTCCAAAACAGAAGTGAAGCATCGCAGACAAATGGACACCTATGATTTGTTATGTTAGGTTAAAAAGAAAAAGTAAAACAAATTCACCTACAAGGTGGACAGAAGATATACTATAGATTTACTAGCACTTTGAAAAAAGCCTTTATCACCTTAAGAGCAGCRTTGAGATTTCAAAGAACAAAGAAAATGTCTGTACCTGATTTTTGCCACCTGTGCTTTATCTCGAAGAAGGAATTTACAGACTTAAGATGGCAACAAATACTAGTTCTCAAAGACACTCCGAATAGCGCATCTGAAATACGAACTAGAATTACAGCCTTACATATGTCTACTGATTATTGACTATAATCAAGTCTATATTGGAATAACAGTACAGGACACAAGGAAAACAAGAAAGAAGGCAGGCAAACAAGTTGATAAGGCCAACACAAACTGCAGCAAGATTGAAACAAGGTAACTAGAAAGTGAAGATACAGTTTTGAAACTGTTTAAAGAGAACACACTGAACCCTTCCCCATAGATGGCTACAGAATACAAAATACCTGGTACGTAGAGACTGAGTTACTCCTTCCAAATAAACCCATTTTTCTAGCGTCTGAAATGCCTAAGCGTAAGGGCTGAAAAATTGTCACTTCTGAAGAAATCGGTAATGCCAAGACTCAATATGTAATCTATACCAGGTAACAGCTTACTACTCTTTCTTATTTCAGCTCAGAAACATCCTTCAAAGAACACATCCCACCCCAACCACCAGGTACGAGGTCAGAAAGGACTCTTTCCCATGCTCTTCTTCAGACTGGAAGAGCATCCTCATTTCTAGCTACTTTCTGGCTAGAATGTGGTATAAACTGACTAGCTAGTGTCTTGTGGATGTTTTGATAGTACAAATTCCCTGCTGCTGCAAGTATTTCAAGCACTAGCAATGTCTCCCTCCTCTTTTGGTCTTTTCATTTAAAAAAACATATTTTAGGCTTTGGGGGTTTTGGTTTTTTTTAACTAAGTCTAATTTTCTTAAAGGCTCTTGGAATACATTTCATGGCTCACAGTGTGCAGGAAGGAGAGGGATGAACGGACATTTTGTGGGCTTTTTAGAGTTTAAAAACCAACCTGAGTTGTCTAAGAACATGTGAACGCCACTCCACAACTCATGGTAGTTTCTTATACTCCTACAATCCTAAACATGCTAAAATACTTCCTCTCTGTATCTGCCCCTGCAGCTCTATTCCCTACCACTGTCAAGTTTTAATATAAAAATGTTATTATTTCTATCTGAAAAAATATTGATTTTGGAAAAAAAAACCTGTCTTTGCAAGTCTCCGCAACAGTAAGTCTTAGGTTCTAGAAAACAAAGAGAGCTTTGGTRTATATATATATATATTTGGAACTAAGAATTTCATATTGAAAGTGCCATTTTACATATGTGTAAGGCCAGTTATGAGGTACCATCTTACAGGTATGTTTCTTCACTGTAATTAAATACAGATACCAGTACTGGCATTTCATAGTTTACCATTTCAGATGATGGATGCATTTTCAGAAAGTGCCTTTACCTCAAACTAGTATTTACATGTTCCTAACTGTTGCCGATGCAGAGTAGCCAGATATCAAAGACAGAGAAACTAATCTCAGAATCTCCTGCAAAAGAAAATTTCACTAAAAGAAGATTAAGAAGTAGCTGGAAGATGAAAGGAAACTAAAGAATGAAAGAATAAATCTCAGTACAGAACGTGAATGAAAGTTGTTGCAAGGAACAAGGAGATGTCTGAAGAGAAAGAACATATAGTTTAGTGGAGCCTTGATAATGCATATGATCCTATGCTGGAGAAAGAAAGGGAGAACAGGTGCATAAAAAGAAGAATAGGGTACTTTTTAGTACTACCCACAGGTCAGCAAAAGTTCTTTCCATCACTGGCAGTATTTACATTGCATCACTAACTCCTTTTCTTCTCCTTAGCTACTGACATCTCACAGATTTTATAAAAAAAATATACAGGGGATAACATCAAAAAGCATCCAAATTCTAGTTCTCTCAGAGTATATGTATATAATATGAATACATTTTTTTAAAGTATATTAGAAATATCTAAACTATGGTCCCTTTTTACATCCAGCAACTATGTGAAAGTTCTTAATGCTCCTACAATAAAGCTCTGCAATACGCATTCATATTGTAAATCTGATTCTTAACTACTACTTCCTGCTACAACAGATTAAAGGACTTGCCCACCCTCCACAAACCTCAGTGTCACTTTTTAGAGACTTGTGGAAAATTATGGACCCAATTCAGCAGAGAATAAACAAGACAGTACTTCACTCTAAATAAGCACTTTTCTGAAAGGAATCTCCACCATTAACAGCTTCAGAATATGAATAGTAGTGCCTTGTTTGCCTGCTTACTGTGATCTTTTCCTTGTCCTGCAGCAGTGCAAACGCTAGCTTGAGGAGTGACTGGCATCAAAGCCTGACGAATGGCTTTCTCCCAGCCCTGAGCTACGTCAAGTCCAACTCCGGTAGCAGCAAGAACAGGACTGTGATGACTGCTGCCATTGTTTTCGCCAACAAAGTACACCATCGTGTCAGTGATGATCTCAAAACAGTATGGGTTGCTGCCCTGCACCACGTTTGAAAAATCTCGAGGCTGAGTCACCTGGAGAATTTCTGAAAGTGGAATCTCCTGAAGAAAAATATTAAAGATTAAAAAATGAAAACACACGTAATATTTTAATATACTGATATTCAAAACTTAAAGTTTGCAAAGAAATCAAATTAAATATATCAAAATACCAAAACCAAAATACCAAGCTTCATAACTAATGTCAAACTGTGCATGACCACTGCCCACCCACAGTCTTCTGAATTCCTCTATACAAGCCTAGATAGACTTCCAGACCCACCACAGTTCTCTCTATACAATTACTCTTCTCTACTCAGACAAACTGCATTTATATGCAGCATGAGACATGCCCCCACCTCATACAAATGATGCGCAACTATAGAATGACCATTTTCCCCCTGTAGTTTATACAGCTTAGCTAGGGAAGAACATGACAGGGGAAAAAGGTGAAACACAACAACATTAAGAAGAGGATGTGGTTATATAAGCTAGTCAATAAGCACTGCTTCATGTATCTGAATAGTTTTTGGTAAAGGTTCTCTTTCATACAGATATTAACCATTTCTACTGACTCCTCTACCTTGTCAGCTTAAGATCATGGTACAAGCAGTAGTAGAGAACAGATCTGAAGGAAGAAATGGTTGCAAGTTCACACTAGCTGGAGGAGGACATTCCACACACATGGGAAGGTGTACAGGTGCACGTCACTTGCAAGTAGTGAACAAGCAGGTGAACACCAGGCTGGCATTAGGGGGATAAGAGACAGTAGCTGATTAAGATGAAGAGCAAATAAATGTAAAGGCAACAACCGTGAATGATTCTAACAGCAAAGACAAGTAACCTGAGATTTAAGCAGTTAAAAAAAGGGGGCAAAGGGGCAAGTCAAAGGACTAAAAGCAGTGACATAACGGAGCAACAAGCAAGGAACATATTTTACCAGCTGTGTTTTGAATGCACAGGGCAATACAAGTATCAGGGAGGTCTGAGAAGAAGAGACTGCATTGGTCAAGATAGGGATGAAAAGGATCTGGGCAAGTTTAGCTGGGTGTACAGAGAAAAGGCTTGATCTTAGAGATGTTATAAAGGAAGAAGCTGCAAGATTTGGACCCCCACCTAAAAGTGTAAGACAAGAAAGGGAAAAATCCTGTTTATATATTCGAACGCATTTTCTGAATATTCCACCATTGAACACATTACTATATTAACAATATATTAAACTTATTGTTAAGTTTCATATATATAACACCAGGCTGCACAGTAAATTTTCCTCTAAATCTTGCTTGCAACTTTCAGTTGTACAGTTGGGAATAATTTAATTTTGGGAACCTCAAAACAAAATACATAAGCATGCAAACTTTCAGTCACTACTTTTAGAATGCAAAAATCCTAGCCTTCATCAGACTGGTGGCCAAACAAATTCTCTGGTAATTGTGAAGAAAACTTAATATGCTAGGCAATTCAGGAGAATAGTACATGTAAAATGTAAGGAGAGACATACTCAAGGGGGTTAGAACAGGAGCTGCAAGCAACTTCTCAGAGTTAGTCTTGGTCCTTCTCACTTACAAGCTTTGGCCAACAATTAACCTGTCACAGTTTTGATTAAAAAAGATGGGGAAATGGAGATAATATTTATACTGCTCACAAGTAGATTTCAGATCTATAAAGCACTGAGTAAATCAAGTGCAACATAATTATTACTCATCATTAATTACCTTGTAATATTTTGTTCCAGATTCATTTTGAAATAGCGTGAGGCATTTGCTGTCCAGTCTCCAATAATGTCTTTTTCTCTACAAAATGAACAGTACAATAACGTAAGGAATAAATTACTGGTATGGCTTTTGTTATCCGATTATTTAAATGAGAAATGCTTTAACTGGCTAAGATAATCAACTAACGTTAATCTACAGTTGCATCTTAGACCAGGTGCATAAAAATATACACTTTGGGAATAAAGATTTTTTTAAACTCAAGAGGCGGCTCATAAAATTATTTCCACAAACCAGAAAAAAATATCACTTACCTTAGAGTAATAGCAGTGACACAACAGCAATTATCTTGCACAGGAAAAACACTTACCTACACAGGTTTCACTCCAGGTGCATGTGCTCACAAAACCTGAATTATTTTAATTTAGTAACAATTTGGGGAGCCATGCTTTCTCCCTCTGTGCCTTCACACCAACATTGTAAGGGTTCAAGGACTAAGCAAGCCTAACAAGTCCTTATTCTTTTGTCAGCACAGAATTCTAGGTCAAACGCGCACAGTGGCAAGACAGATAGATTATGAGATTCAAGTGGTCTAAATATCTTGGGGGAAAAAAAAGAAAATAAAAATCAAGACAGACTAAATAGCCATTTTCTGGAAGTCTCCACCAATGCGAAATATCATCTCCACCAAAAAGTAATATGAATAAGCTGTTGCCCATAACTGTCCTGTAATTTTAAGCAGAAGAACATTCCTCAAAACAAAGAAGCTTTTAGAAAGCTAATATGGCTGTAAGAATCTAACGTACTTTGCTTACACCATGCTCTTATAGTTAGAAACCCATTTTCATTTTTCTGTGACAAAAATCCAAGACCCTTAACTCTGCCCTAGGATGACACTAGTTTGAAATATAATACAGCAGAGCTTAAATCACTTAATCATGGGGAAGCTAAGACTACCTGTAGGAGTTAGACAAAGAAAGCTAGGACATGAATGGACTTAACTAAATGGAATTCCCAGCCAGCACTGAATGGAAACTGCATGAAAACATAAGGGTGAACCTGCCCTTTGGACATATATGCTCTCTATTAAATCATGAACCAGAGAAGATTTTGGAGGGGGGAATTAAGGAACAGATTGGTAACTCACTCAGGGTTTCAAAATCTGCCCATACCGTATTCTGAGAAAGTATGGGCTCAGAGTGAGGAAAAGAATATAAACGATGATATAGAAACTTCTCATTATAAAGGGTGAAATACCTTGTAATCCAGGGTCAGCAAGAAGTATACAGATATTGGTGTTAAAATGAACCTCTTTGGAACTGATGGAAAGCCCAAGTTGTTTTAGGAATAGGAAATAGTCTGACATTGCTGAGACCAGAGCGGTCAAGTGAAATAGCCAATGGTCTCCCCCTGTTAGGAAGCTTTTTATGAGATCTTGCCTGGGTGAAGGTATCTTGCTTTGGGGCAGAACACTCCACTTCATTTGAATGGCCTTTTTTGGTAGATGTCACTTAGGTAGCAGCCAGACTGACAGATGAAAAAAAAAAAAAAAATCAAACTAAGCTAAGGTGTACAGTCTGATGACTGTTCTATGAGGAGGTCCAAAAAAGTCAATGGAAAAATGTACTGGCTGTATTGAAAGATTAAATCGGAGTCAAATACCAGGTCTGCCCTGAACACTGCTAGAACTATTCATCTTCATCTACTACCTAGCCTTAGTTTTTTCCATAGCCAGCTGATGATAATTGTGTCTGTTAAGTAGCCTTGGCTGGAATCTCATCTGAAATATGTTAGATACTTATTTTGGCTTGTGATAAATACATCTAGATATTAGAAAACTGTACTTTAAAGAAATGTTTTGTCAGGCAGTTTCTGACAGCCCACTTACAGTGGTCTGTTTAGTTGACAATCACAAAAAGTAAAAATACTGCAGTAACCTGAGCCCCTCAGCTTGATTTCAACAGAACTTAAATAACCTTGCTTGTCTAAATTCCTGAAGCCCCCTTCAATCAGACTCCTGCACAGAGACAAAGAATGCAAAAGTATTTATGCTGCCTTTCATGAACAGTCTCAGTACGACACACTGTGCTTCAGGAGATGTGGGAACTTCTTGACGTCATCCTTTTCATTTATCTACCAAAAGACAAGAGGATTGACTCCCTCCCATCAGACAACTCTAAGGAACCCAGTTATTCTTCCTTATCTTCCTCCTCAATACACAAAACCAAGGAGCTTGCCTAAGAAGGTTTAATTAAGAAATCATTATTTGTAGCACTGGAAACAAACAATATAGTCTTTCTGAAGGATGCTAGCATACCCAAAGACATACAGTCAAGCCACAACTCTTTATTCCACTGACATCAAGAGGAATAGTGAGTTTGGGGTGGACAGTGTTCAATAATGCTTACTTTTAGATAGAGTGAATTGCTAGAGGAATGAAGGGCTCCCATATGTACATGTAAATATTTACAAACACCTAGATCATTAGAATAGTAGTGTCAACCTTTTCAGTAGTCATCATTTTATAATGATTTCCACCTTTTCATGTAGTTGAATAAAAACAGAGATACAAATATTTAGTTCAAATGCTAAACAGAAAGAAGACATAAGCAAATTATTCCAAATTATTATCTCAGGAAAGCTGAAATCTTAAACATGCAATTCATTTGGGACAATTTAGAGATGCTTCTCCTTCTTAAAAGGGAGAAGGAAAAGTACTGTTGAATCACCACATGAAGAATTTTGAATAAACTACATTTTCTCCTTCACACCAGATTTCTTTATAATGAATATCATGGCTAAGTTCTTTCAAGCGATACTGTAAATCAGAACATCTAAATAAGGGAAATAAAATACAGTGGTTTAGAGAAATAATTTAACTTAACGTAGGAAGAAACTACAGTCACTGACCAGATTGTCTCTACTAGTATAGTGGACCATCCATCCTTCCTTCACCATTGTACTGCTCTTCCTCTTTGTGTGCTTGATCGACTGTACAACTCTCATGAGAGGAATATTATTGCTTGTTGAAGGACTGAAAAAGAGATAGAACAGTTAACATTTAACAAGTTAAAATACAACAGTACTGCAATTATAGTGGTACTACACATTTAGCCCATAATTTTCAGGAACAGGCACCTTTTCTTCCCATACAAATTATTTCATTGATAGATGAAATTGATAAGGTATCTGAGCTCCTCCTACTTCTCCTAGTGCAACTACTGCAGTACTTAAATTACTCTATGGAACACAGAAGAAACACACTGGAATGAGCACACCTACAGAAGTCATCCTCTCAAAACAATTAGCTGAGACTGCTGGTCTTAATCCAGCATAAAAATATATTTAACATCAGCACTGAAATTATTTGMCCCTGTACTCGGCACTGGTGAGGCCGCACCTCGAATACTGYGTTCAGTTTTGGGCCCCTCACTACAAGAAGGACATTGAGGTGCTGGAGCGTGTACAGAGACGGGCGACGAGGCTGGTGAAGGGTCTAGAGAACAGGTCTTATGAGGAGCGGCTGAGGGAGCTGGGGTTGTTTAGCCTAGAGAAGAGGAGGCTGAGGGGAGACCTTATCGCTCTCTACAACTACCTGAAAGGAGGCTGTAGAGAGATGGGTGCTGGTCTCTTCTCCCAAGTAACAAGCGATAGGACGAGAGGAAATGGCCTCAAGTTGCGCCAGGGGAAGTTTAGATTGGATATTAGGAAAAATTTCTTCACTGAAAGGGTAGTCAGGCATTGGAACAGGCTGCCCAGGGAAGTGGTGGAGTCACCATCCCTGGAGGTGTTCAAAAAACGTGTGGATGAGGTGCTTCAGGACATGGTTTAGTGGGCATTTGTACTGGGTTGATGGTTGGACTCGATGATCTTAGAGGTCTTTTCCAACCTTAATGATTCTATGATTCTATGATTCTATGATTCTCTTGTTTAAGTTGACTATGCTACTTCTTCATAGTGTTATTTCACTAATAAAGGTCCCTATCTAAGCATACTTTCAATTTACGAAAATATCAACAGGGGCTTGTTAATTCAAATCAGAGCAGCACTAGGAAATTTTATCAATGCTCAGGGATATCAACTGTCCTGCAGACAAAGATTTGACAGTCTCTAACATTCTGACAGAGTCATTAGTTAAATGTACAGGTTTTAATAGTGCTGAAGATGGAGTGAACCACTAAGTTGCCTGTTTAACACCAGAGCTCCTACACATGACACTAACAGAAATGTTTGTAAACACACGGAATCACATGGCAGATTCAGAACCAAAAATGTAAGGATGCTTTAACACAGCACACAGTTACACTGCAGAATTGGCTGCCACAGGATGCTGCCAAAAAAAACTTGCTTCAAATGCAATTAGAAATAAATGGAAAAATCCTAATTAATTAAGAGATCATTATTTGTTCCTACAGGTGGAACACAAAAAAGATGCTACTTCCAACTCAGGAAGTCCTTGAGCTATAACTCACTGAAAGTTGAGAAGGTATATGCTCCTCCTCACATATTTGCTATTAAGCACTGAGCTAAAATTACCTTTGGTTTGACCTAATACAACTGCTCTTACATTATTAAGAATGAATTAAGAAAATCAGGATGACACTATTCAGAATACTACAGAAAATAAAAAGACCAAACTTGATTAAAGGAACTATGTAACAGTTATCTGATAGAAGACTTCAGAAAAATCACATTCAAGTTATATGAATCAAACTTCTGCCTAAAATGTGTATAAACTGCAATGTGAACATTAAAATATCTCAAGTAATTCCGTTTAAATCAACGCATGTATAACAGTAACTAAATTAGGCTAAAGTCACAAAGATCTTAGTCACATCTTAGCCATGCTAAGCCAAGCCATAAATTTTACCATGTTTTGATAATCTGTCTTTATTTCTTTGGTAACAGTCATAGCACAGCACTTTTTCAAATTAGAAGAGACTATATTATTTTAATTTATTTATGTTTCAGATTTGCTTGGGACAAGATAACTTTACAAAGCAGTTTTAAGTTAAAAAAAACACAAATGAAAAAATGACACTTCAAGCAGTAAAACCGGACTAATCAGAAGTCTTCTACTCAAAGTTTTACTTCAAAATATTGAGGAAAGCACACCCAAACCAAAGAAATCCACCTTATGACCTACCTGATGGTTTTGACAGCTTCCTCATCTTTGTCTGCATCAAGGTCAGATGGATCCATAAAGAAGATTTTGTCCTCTGGAGGAGAGGGCTCTTCAGCATCATCTAGACCCCGACTTCCATCACTGTTCATTTCACTGCTATCAACTTCCATTGGCATGTCCAAGTCCTGGCCTGGGCTAGCAGGTTCTGGAAACAACGCAGGATTCAGATACTATTTCAAATACAAAATTAAAAAAAAGAACACAAAAAACCCCAAAAAACTCCGCAAAATTTCTTCTTCAGTTCACATTTATGCAAGTAAACATAAAAGTACAATCAGAATATACAAAATCCTCAAGTTTTTGCCAAATGATGCAGAGTGTGCTAATGAACATTAACAATTTGTTTTTGCTAAATGCCAAGGCAAGAGAGACCTAACCAAAACAAGAATCATATTGAAAGAAACAGAATGAAAAGCTTAAGGTCTAAACCTAAACCTCATTACGTAATTCTGTTCCACAAGTAATAAGTACAAAGTAACCTTTTGATGGCTAGAGATGACCCAGAGAATTATTCCTGTGCAAATGAAACTCTCTGTTAACAGAAACCCAACTCTGTTCTTGCTGCCCTTGTAGCCCATAATAGCAAAAGTAAGAGAGAAAAAGGGGGCTGTGGTATTGCAAGAAAAGAGAAAAGCAGAACAGATCTCATTCGCACCTGACTCTCTGCTGGCAGAAGTTTAAAGTTTCCAAAAGCTGTACAACTTGGACTGTGGAAAACTAAGAACTAAGACATACAAATACCTTCATCTGTAGCCTTTTTTTTTTCTTGTCTGAGGAGAGTTCAATTTAAGGGTGGGAGAAAGGACAAAAAAAAAAAAATAAACAACTCCTTATGTCCACGGAAGAATTGTCTGAAACTGTAGTTCCCAAACTACGTGCTCTAGCACCTTAGCATCACAAGGGTAGTGAAAGCAGGCTGCAGTAACAACTGTGTTGCACGTTATTGTTCATGGCCACCAATCTCAAGACCCAGGCAAGAGCCCTCGAGCTGGAGAAGGCAGGCATGAATGGATGGGATATGTTGTGCAATGGCAACGGACCTACTGGCTAACAGGGCTGCTGCCCAGGCCTCTCAATCAAGTTGTACAGTTTGGTGTGATCCGCTGCACGTCATCAATTTTATTCCCCTCAAAAATATGCATGGCAAGGATCAAGATTTTGGGCAACACAGTCATAGAATGGTTGAAGTTGGAGGGGACCTCTGGAAGTCATCTGGTCCAACAATCCCCCTAAGTCCATTTCTCCAGCCTGTCGAAGTCCCTCTGGATGGCAGCACAACCCTCTGGCGTATCAACCAGTCCTCCCAGACATCGGCATACTTGCTGAGGGTACACTCTACCGCATCATCCAAATCATTAATGAAGATGTTGAACAGGTCTGGACCCAGTATTGGCCCCTGGGGTACACCACTAGTTACCAGCCTCCAACAAGACTTCATGCCACTGATCACCACCCTCTAGGCCCATCCATTCAACAAGCTTTCAATCCACCTCACTGTCTGCTCATCCATCCCATATTTCATCAGCTTAACACTGGTCTAAAACTTCCAAGAATAAGACTCTAAACTTTCTGCCACATACCGTTCCTCACCTTCCCCTTTCAACTCCGTAAGATCTATTCAGAAAATAGTCCTACTTCACTGAGGTTTCAAATAATTAGAGTGAGGGGGTTTGTTTTGGTTTGGCTTGKTTTTTTTCCTTTCTCTTTTACCTCACAAACTGCTGGGCTAGCTCTGGCCACTAAAAATCATGGATATGAGAAAGTCACAAAAAATGATACCTGTCTTCCGTTATTAACATTTAAAAATATGTATTGCATGGTGAACAATGAGCAGACTGATCACAACAGATGTTTAATTTTTGTACATTGAGAAGGCTTCTTGATTTTTTATCTTCCTTGAGCAATCTCAAGCAAAGCATACTGTACTTGCCAAGACTGATTAAGTAAAATTAAAGTCACCAGAGTATAAGTTTTACAGTGAATCTTTTTAATTGTCAGTGATCTCAGGTGAAAAAACTGGGAACATAAAACAAAAAGATGTAAAATTTTGAAAGATGAAGGAACCAAAAGCTAATGCATTTTGTTAAGGCTCCAAAGATCTGTCAGTATTTGAAAGCATGTTTCTCATCTTACCTCCATTGAAAATCACCTCTCCAAGACAGTCTCTAGGTACTTTAGATGCACAGCGTTTGTGACAGTTGAATCTGCAATCTAAAATAGAAGATAAATAAGCCCATGATACCAGAATCTAACTCCTACTCAGACACCAACATCCCATCATTCACTACTTCCATCACAAGCTTCAGTTCAGATTCATACATTTGCATGTAACTGAAGACAGCACAAATGAGGTCACCTCCAGAAGGAAATTAACAATCTTGTCCTGATGTCACATGTTGATTTGGCTCACCACTGTTTATTATGTCAGCACTTCCCCTTCCACTACAAAACAGTTTTCTACTTCTCCAGCTTTCTCTGTAGTTATTTTTTCCATTATGATGTAATTTTTCCCATCCTCTCATCTGTTCCACACCCTTTTTTCCATTGCTATACAATTTAAATGTCTCATCTCTATCATTTTTCCCCCACCTGCTGCCTAAGACTTGCAGCCATCTGAGCCTCTAGGATCACACACCTATACCACAGAGCAAATAATGCTCTGCAGTAAATCCCAAAGTCCAGTTCCCCTATCATTCAGATTACAGATTTGGCTGAACACTGAAGCTCCATTTCTGCCTGCTGTCACAGGACAGACAGAATAATGTTTTGTCCAGATCTGGCCTGACGTGGAGATAGAACCTAACCTGGACGTGTGCCATTTCTGCATCTGAGGTATCAGACGCAACCTACTGAACAAAGTCCAGCATACAACATTGGTGGTATTAACAGGAATTTCCTTTATTAGCACCAGGGCTGTAATTTTCAACTCTGTATCAACATCGTGAATTTCAAAACTCCCTACTGCTCCCACAACTGTTTTCAAACTGGTAATTTAGCCTCTTTCTGCTATCCAAAGAAAGCTCATTGTGCTTTCCTTTTAAAAGCCCAGACAAGAGAAAAATCATTATCTCCCCATTTTTAGTAACAAAGAAGCCAAACCCCGGAGCAAAATACAATCTTGTTCAGCTCCTGAGTGCCTACAAGGAAGCATCCTAGGAGACCAGTGAACTGTCCTTTCTATAGCAGTGTTTTCAGTCCATATTACAGAATATGGTTGCTTCGCTAGTTTGAAGGGAGCTGGAAGAAACAGAGACATTTCAAATCCTACCAGGGAACTAGAAAGACTGAGAGCAAGTCAATCCTAATGAATTAAACTATGTTCAGAAACATTCTTGGGTACTGCAATGCAACTCTAGTCTAGTAAACAGTCAGAAACACCCCCTAGCATGCTTGTGGCCCACAGCATTAGCACAATCCCAAACAGTTCCCGGGTCTAGTTCACAAATCAGAGCATCCCATGAAATTGTTCCCAACAGGCAGTCTGCATACAGCCACCCAGGCTGGATGCTAAGAAAACTTGTTCACGAGCACCGGTCATTTTGTCCCAGTTGATCTCAGTGTCCAGGAATGTTCCTGGGCACATTTAATTTATTACCACAAATATAGTCTTAGCATCCCAAAGATCATGCTCAGAGTCCAAGTAGAAGCCTGGATGAATTCAAGACATCCAGGGCTCTTACGGGTACTCAGGAACATGGGACTGCTGAAAGATCCCAGGCTTTGGGAATGTGCACAAGGAAGTCGGTGTGAAACCTTAAGAATCTGTAGGAGAAAGCAGTATGAAAATATTTTGAGTGTTTGATATCAATTCCTGATATATTAAAAATATGTATATGATCATACTGCATAAACAGAGGCCTATTAATATACTTATTTCTGTCCTGTGCATATACATAACATTTCTCTAGGTTTCCCATATATAAATACTATTTTTATCCAGTGTCATTCCCTTTCCTGAAACTGATGTGGTAGCCCCATTTGTTCAGCTGGATATACAGTCACTACAACTGTACATGGTCAGTAACATCTATATGTTAAAACTGCAAAGTATCTTTTTCAGGCTTCATTATTTATGTACTACATGTATCCAAGAGACACACTGACTGAAAAAAAATCAAAAACAGTTCCGAATGCAGACTTCAAACAGACTACAAAGACTGCAAGTTAATAAAAACAGAAACAAAAGATAAAACTACTTCCTTACTTACATGAGACAGCAGTATTTTTAGTCAAAAGAAATAACACAGCTATAAGCTTACAATTTTTGCTCTCTTCTACTAAAGGAAACTGAAATGTCTTTCAAAATGTTGACCTTTGCTATTCATGTTTGACAAACTCACATGAGAGCAATGGAAAGTCCTTTCCATATTAATGTTTAGGATTCATCACTATAGTTTTCTTTCCTGCAACAAAGCTGACAGATCTGCACTACCCAGCAATGAAGAACCAGAAGAAGATCGCAATGTCACAACTATGCCCTGGGAACTGTATAAAAGAGTCTGAGAACTCAAGTAATGCATCTTAACATATGCTAAACAAAAACCATGCAGCTGATGAAGCCTAAGCTAGTTCAGGAAAGGCACCTACCTGTATAATTTTTTTCCAAAAGATAATAACCAGTATTCTGTACTAGAATAATATAATGAAAACTTACAAATTCTTTAGTGATGAGTCTAGAAGACAGGTATTGAACAAAGGGAAGTATTTCCCATTTTTATTAATTTACAGTTATCCTTCTAGAATTAAGGTGTTCCCAATCTACATGTGATTAAATCTTATTTTTCAGAAAAATGTACAACGCACAGTCTACTAAAACAAAATAAGGGCTTCTGTAATCCTCTGAAAAATATGCAATTTTTCAAAAATTATACTGCCCCATTTTGCAGTATACAACCTTCTGGCAATCAAAACATAAGTTGAAATCAGTTTTAAATACAAGACCTTCACTGAAGTTTATTGCTGCACCAGAAAATTAAATGTTTACCTTTACACTGCATTCCTTGGCGAAAAAGGCCCTTGAGCAGCCGTTTGCAATACTGGCATATGGTGGGACGAGTATAAGAGTGAACAGCAAAGGTGTGCGGAACCTTCACTCTGCAAAGCACCATCTTCTCCATCCAGATGGGACGGCCACTCCAGGAGGGAATCCTCTTACTAGGTTCTGGGCAGCAGCGCTGGAATAAAGAAGGTATACATGATTTGCATCACAACAGTTCTACTTTAGGGGGAGGGGAAGGAAAAAAAAAAAAAAAAAAAAAAAAGGCAGTGGAGCTAGGAGGGAGGTGTTGACCCAGAAAGTGACCAGATTAAAAAAGCAACCTGGCCAAGAAGCTTTAAGAGGACATTCTAATATCTTAAAACAAAACCAAGAAAACACCAGACGGAAAATCCTTGCAGAGAGCAGGAAAGTATGTATAAATCTTTATTTCCACAGAAGCGAAAATGCTAAAAATTCACCTTTATGACTTTTTTTTTTTTTTAAGCACATACAGAACCCCATATAGGGAATAAAATGGAAAACACTGGAGGTAGGCAAACCGAAATCCAATTACTACCTCAAGCTATCAGTTTTAAAAAGCAAAGTGCAGCATGCCTGGATAGTTTACTAAGTTAGGCAAAAATATTTAGAAAATTAAAAAATAATTTTGGAAATTAAACCCCCCAAGAAATCTTTGAAATTAAGTTAAAAAAAAAAACTTCAGCAATTAAACCAAAAAAGGCATTGAGTATCATACTGAACATTCAGCAGGATAAATTTACAGTTACCTACATCTACAGAAAAATGTAAAGGGACATGGTACTGTACATCTGACCTAAAGCATTTTAAGACTGCTGAAAGATGAACTGCAAATATGATAATACGATAATATATTACTGATCATCTAAGGCAAGTATTCAAAATCAGATAGCAAAGAAGAGGTGTCAAAGAGGTACTAAACACGCATGTAGAAATAAAAGTTAAATTCCATGACAGGAGAAATGCTTACAATTCTATGTTCACTGAATAAATCTTACCAATAGCTATAAACATCAGAATAAGTATTTTTCATGACTCAAGACTAGACTTCATAGCCTCTAGCTAAAAAAAATTACGTTCTTGAATTAGAAAAATCTATACAATTTATATTTTAAACTATGGTAAGAATGTAAGAATTATTACACTGTAAAGTAATAGAATTGGATAAGTAGGAAAGAGTAAGTGTCAAAAGCACTGCTTTTATCCCACGGTGAAAGCAGCAATGAAACAAATGGATCTAATCACTGCCTGCCCTGTCTTAAGATCCCAATATAGTTGCAGTATAATTGATAACCTCTCAGCAATCATCATAACCATTATAACAAAGAACTATTATGGATGACGGGTTTTACTGTAAGCCCTTCATCCCCTACACCCTCCTTGATAGGGCTTGGTTTTTTTTAGATTAACTCTGTGAAAAGCTTAACAGCATATCAGGAACACTCTCTCCTCTCCCGGCATAAAAGCTTACAATTTGTACTGCTTTAGCCAAGTAACTATTCTATACTGATACCATAATTACAGAATGAATCTCTATTACAAAGAAGGCAAGGTGTTTTACTGTTCCTGAAACCAAAGTTCTCAGAGTTCATATAACCATGAGTGACAGGCTAATAACAAAATTATACGTAAAAGTTGTAATTTACTTCCCATTTCATTTCTCACAGTAATAATAGTTATCAGTAAGTGTCACAGTCTAAGACTCACCAGATTTAAAAATGAACTAAACCCAATCATAATGGTTAAGCTGAACTCCCTCGTACTCATTATGAGCCACTTGCAACACTAGCTAGTTCCCCAGAGGTTAAAGGATTTTAAACGAGAAATTGTTTCCCCTTCCACATTACATACTTCTTCAGAGGCAGAGGACGAGTATTCAGCTTGTGCTGGCCTTGGAACTGAAAGCCCTGCTCCTGGTAAAGACACGTTAGACAGACGCCTCTTTCTCACTCCACTGCAGTTATTTGGAATCTTGAAGGCGCATCGCTTATGGTAGTTTAACCCACAACCTGAAAGAGAAGGGTTTTTAGACAAAAAAACTCCCAACATTTCAAGTAACAAAAATAGTACTAACATTTTGATAAAGCAGTTAAAAATATGATTGAGGAAAATGGTAAAGGCAGAAACAGATCATTCTGTTAAATTCTCTCCTTTTAGCGTTCTTGATGTGACTCACAAAAACAGCTTTTTTGGCACTACTTGCAAATACTGGTCTCTAGTAACCCCAGCTCTAGAAACAAGGTCTAAGACTCCAAAGCAGCTGATCGCCCTCCTCACCTCTCCCCCCCGCAGGAGGCTTTCATCACTCCCTCACTTTGGAGCACAAGAGCCAAGGAGAAGCCAGTGAGCAGGCAGCATCAGTACCTGACAGCAGGCTGCAGAATGCTCCGCAGCCAGCTGGATGAACGCCATAAGGAAAGGGATTCCCCTTCGGGAGACTCTCCAAAGTATGTGCTCCTTGTGCAAAGAACACACGCTGGTAAGTTAGCTATTTTTTTCAAAGTGGGAAACAAGAACACTTCTTAAGTCATTTGCCCAAGGTCACACACAGTTTGCATTAAAGCCAGGGTCAGAACTTGGGTTTCCTGATGCACAACCCCTTCCAACTCTATGAAATGCTACATTTATCATGTGCTAACATATCAAACAAGATACAATTTCTTCTTCCTCATCTTATATAGATACACACACACAAAAATACACTAAAAATCACAGACTTACCTTCACATTTTAATCCTTGTCGTACCAAACCCCAAAGCATCTCTCCACAGTAGTCACAAAAAGTAGGAGCCTTGTAGGAATGCACATAAAGTGCATGAGGACGAATCTGGAAATCTTCAACTGTAGCCAAGGCTTTTAAAAAATTGCAGTAAGTTACGGTTCTTGCCACAAGATCAACAAGGATTTATGGAAAGAATATGTTGTTTAAAAAATGGCAGATTCAAACACTAATGAGCTGTTTAGACATCAGCATTTTACTGTATACCATTTAAATATGCATTTAGAAGATTACATAGTTTTCAGTACACTTTTTTATTGAGGAAAAAATCCGCTGAATTACGTAGGCTAATGGCCACAACTAATCAACAGCATGAGTCACAATGTTGAAAACCTCGCTAAATTGAGACAGCAAATACAAGTTTTGCTAAAATCAACTTAACAGTAAACATTTGAAAGAGCAACTTAATTTTCAAGCTGTTTTGTAACTTACAAAATTTTCAAACGAGGGACAGTTCTACAGGTTAGATTTTTATCTTCTAAAGGACTTTTCCAGTAAAAGCTTATTAGATTGAACTCTGTGTGTGTATTAAAACAGAACTGTGGATAGAGTTTCCATGGAACACTGGAAACTTCATTAGTAATGTTCTTTTTCTTAAACAAGCATAGATATATTTAAATGAATTTTTGTCCTGTTTCTTTGGAATAAAAATAAAAATTAAAAAATGGTATTTTACACCAATATTACTTTGCCCTGATGGCTACTATTCTTTGATCAAATATGTACTAACACTTCATATTTGGGTTCTCATGTCTCAGTTTTAAAACCCAGGTCTTCAAAACGCCTCGGTTTCTAGTGGTCTGTCTGTTTATAAGGAAACTGTCAGAGATTGTTAAAAGGCGGCACACAAGACAAATTTTCCAAATATGTCATTCACCAGAAGCAATGAAAAGCTCAAACCAATATGATCAACTACTGAACATCCTAAACATGCCTAGAACAGTAGGTCCTGACATGCAGTCAAGGAACTCAGCCTTATGACTCTGCAAATCATACTTTATTGATCCAATTTACAAATCTAATGCCATGACAGCTGAAGGATCTCTCTTTCTAGAACGTAACCTCAGCTGGGCACTTAGTCCTCAAAGTCTGAAAGAGCTGCTCGATACTAGTCCAGCTTTTATTTATAGTTTAACTACAGCTGGCTTTTGGTTGAATTCAACAGGGTATTGATGAAACACATACAATTCAAATCAGTTAGGATTTGGGGGTTTTTTTGGTCCTCGTTATTGAAGAGTACTACAGGTTAATAACCACCACTCTAAGGACTGTATCRTTTAAAAGAGACTGTTTTCAAACACTACAATAACCCTTAAGACTYTGTCCTTATAGGTATGATTCAGGAACTACATTTATATGAAGCCTTTTAGCAATCTAAACCATCAATGGCAAAAGCTACAGAACAAAAAGACAGATGTAATCAAAAGAAAGCCTACTGGGTTGGAAGAGCAAATCCTGAATCCTACCTGCATTTCAGCTTCAATAATCATAATAATAAACTTATATTATTATAAATTCATATTCTTACAATTCAGGTTTATTTATAATAATAAACCTGAAGAAGATTAAAACACAACACTGAAACAATAACAAGATGCAGTATTGAAGTATCAGTACCATTTGGATTTTCTTGGAAACCTCTACCCCAAAACAGTGACCCAGTGTGAGACTTAAGTGAAAGAGGTCAAGGTAAGCACGATAATAATGTTCCATAAAGTCCTATTTTCTTTTAATCTACTGAATAAAGCGCTGTTCCACTGTTACAACAATACCTACCAGAGAGTACAACCTCAACAAGATCTCCCTCATGTATCTCTTCTGCTGATGTAATCCGTTGCAAAATATTGTCGGAGTTCAGGTCATGGCGGAAGAGGAGAATTTTGTCATACATGCCAAAGAAACCACACTCTGGGAACTGCAATAGAAAGCAAACTCTAAATTAACACATGCTCTTTCATAATCTTATCCATAAATGTTTTTAATAACAGCTACAGAACTTGAGTGTTTTAAGTGTTCCATGGAAACAAAATTGATCTGCTTATTTTTGAGGAACTGAAGCATTTTCTGAACTGAAATGTAGCATTAAAAGGTTAAAAACAAACAAACAAACACACACAACAAAAAAAACCCCAACCCAAATAAAACCCATCAATACCAACTTCTTCCCTGTTCCCCCCCGCCAACAGTGACACTTYTTTTCAAACCTGAGAAGAAAAAAACGTTAGAGTTTTTGTTTCTTTGGGTTTTTAATCTCTCAGACCTGCATAATCAGTCTGGCACCTGAAAGCCAATGCAGATCTTTCTAACTCAGATACCACACCTGTAATCCTTATTTCACAGACATTCTGGTCAGGCAGGTACTCAGCTCAGACACTCCAGCAGCACCTGCCACGCTTTTCTTGAAGGGCAAGCCAAAAGAGGCTCCATGTCCTTGTTCTACAACAGTTTAGATCTGCAGATGCAAGTAAAGGAAAACTTGATTCCTGCCAAGAACTGAAGATAATACTGCAAATCCACATAGGGAATAGATACACTAAGTAACACACCATTTTTCCATGACACTTCACTGAAAATAGCTTTCTTATTCTGTATTTTCCCCACTCTTCAAAATACTGTCAAGTGTGAGCAAAACTTCTTAAAACGAAAATCTTAGAAGTAAACAGACAGTTCACAGAGAAAAAGAGCGGGAACAGACCCTGGAGAGGAATGAGTACCAATCAACCAGCTCCTTTATTTGGCCTTTTTGTTTAAACCAGAATTCAAACTGGAGGTGGAAACACACACACGGAAGTGCTCCCCAGAAGAAAACAAGAAGAATGTGGGAAAAAATATGGAAAAGCAAACAACAAACTTTCAATTAATTAGGTAACAGACTAGTTTGGTAGTTTAGATCTTGCACAGTCAATAAGTAACAGGGTCTAAACTGCATGAAACTTGTGGTATGTTAATTGTCCTTAACTAAAGTAGTCAAAGAACTGTTTCTACCCAATCAAAGACATAATGAAGGCATCCGTCACACCCATTGTTTTCACACTCCCTTCTCATTCAGAGAGAAAGTAGTTCCTCTTTCCGGTAGCAATTTTATCCAAAATACTAAGTTGGCCTTCTCTGTTTTGGTGTGCACACCCTACACACTTACATTATATGTAATACTGAAGAATCTGGAAAGCATATTATCTACTTGGACAGTCACAAAGAGCGGCAGAATTTGTGCCATTTAATCCATGCAAAAGCAAAAGATGGACCTGACAAAATTATATGGACACCAGTAGATATTTAATCCACAGCACCAAGAAACTGATTTACTGGGCTGATGCCAAACCAGCGGGCTGCTTTGTCTGTCTCCCAACTCACTCGTAGGTTCCCTACATAAATTTAATACTCTCTTGTTCTCTGTACAGTAGCCATGATGGTACAAATATGACAGTAGCATTATATTCCCCTAAAACAGATGCTTTTTAAACCTTTAAACAATAAAATGCTATTGCTTAAAATCCTTTAGGTCATCTGGAATTACCTGTAAGAACTCCTCTCTTATCGTACTATATTTCAGTATATTCATCCACTGATTCATCTTTATAAATAACAAATATCCACGAATATTCTGAAAATTATATTTTTCCAATCTCCCAAAGATTACTTGTATTAGGAAAGCAAATAAAAAGCTTGAGAATTAGCTGTGCTGCCCAAATATGTGTCTCAGTATCTCTGCAAGTATGCACAGGACTTGACCTTATTTATATTCAGAGCATGCACAGATACAGCACGCTAGTAATTCTTCCAAGGGAACTGACAGTTCTTCATACCTGAAACAGTGCATAAACCTGCTTTAAGCTCTAACTAAAAATTCCACTATGCCTCAATTAACAAGAAAACAAGTTATACTTACATTTTTTGAATAAGTGCTGTGAGTTTTATTCCTTGATACTATATACACTGTTTAGCCAGGTATCACATCTTAATGCTAGTATCAACAAGAGAAAGCTACCACATCAATGCTACAATCAATTGTATCCTCAAGATAACTTCTATTTATAGCATATCAATTGCATCATGCTGCTGAAAAACTTAATTCCCACAAAAGCAAGAGAAGAATCAACGTGAATAAGGTATGTATCTGCCTGCAGATAAACATGACACTTTTTATTAATGCTGATATTAATTTCAGCTGCCAGGAGGGACAACTGATGATTCAGAAAATCAGTGTGAACTATTGCCTCTTTGTATTAAGTTCACAGAACCACCTACAAACCACAGATTTTAAAGAACCTCTAAGTATTTCAGAGGCTTGTCTCCTTCTTTTGATAAAGACATGTCTTTGTTTCTCTTTTTTTTTGTTCTTTGAGACCACAAACCTATAATGCAGCTGCCAGAACATCCCTACACATAATCCCCCACCCCAGTAACCAGAAGTCACACAATCACATACCAGGAAGCACTTATTTTAAATGCTATGACCATATGTGTTCTGCATGTGACACCATTTACCCACTCTCATGTACAAATCTTGGATTTATCAAAATGTTTTAAAAATACCACATTAATTTTGGTGACTATAAAGCATTAGCTGACACAATAAACAAAAAGATGAATACTCAAATCCTCCTTGTGACAGCAAGTGTAATCATTAAAAATATGAGACATCACATTCCTTAGAAAGCAGCATCAACATTAATTCCAAAGTTTGTAAATAACAGTATAATGCCTATAATTAACATCTGGTTTTCAAATAAATTCCAGCCTTAAAGGCTAAATTAATTTCTATGGAATAGAAGTATTGTAAAAAAAAAAAAAAAAAAAAAGGCAAAATCGTCTATTATAGATTGTTAGAACTGTTGGCATCAACGTCCTTATTTGGTTCTACGTTAATTAAACTGACCTTAAGCTGTGTATCGTGTATGCTTATGATACTGTAATTACATGTTTTACTGACCTCTCAAAACAAGTATGCATACATATGGATGAAACGACTGTGAAAGGTTGTCTGTTTTTGTAACTGTAATATTTAACCTCRTAAAAGAAAATTCCTCTATTTACAAGCTTCAGCTTGATCAGTAGCTTCTAGACTAAGATGCAGAATCACAAGGCCTAACAAGGCTAACAATAATCTATGCCAGTATTTATTGCAAGAAGTCTATTACTAAACACAGACTCTGTATACAGTTTCTGTAGATGTATGTGACAGACTTCAGCCTAGACACATTCTTCTATGCATTGTGCATGCCTAATCTTCATTTCTGGAACAATCATGCAAAAAACTAAAAGTGTTAGAATAGAGATAACCTGTTCATTGGTACTACAGAGTTGCAGTTGCTACAAGGTTTTCCTGAATCCACAACAGAGACACACATAGCTGAGGAACCTTGCAACAGCTCCCTTACCTATCCTGCCTGTTAGGTTAGGTGCTTCTCTGCAYGTCCACAAAGGAGCACAGAGGAACAACGCAGATGGAGCAGCCCATATAACACCCTGCCTGGCTCCTCCTGGCCCATCACAGGAGCCATCAGCCCACCAAAGGCCCATCTCCACATGCCAGAGGAGCACAGAGGCACAAGGGCAGGCAGGGAACCCAAATTAAGGACCCCAAGGAAAAGATACCCTGTCCAGGCCCCTCTCAGGGCTGTCACAGGAGAGCCTCAGCCCCAGTTTCCAGCCATAAAATCCATCAAGATTAAGTCAATACTAGAGCACCTTTTGAACCGAGAGGGGTTGCTGCCCAATGGTATGGGACACATTATAAGATGCCAGGGAATTATGATTGTACAAGACTTATTACGGGACGTTTATGGAAGGAACCAAAGGCAAGGAAAGAGGTGATTCAGGGAGGAACAAACGTGGGTAAAAAATAGAGGGATAAGAAGATAAAAAGACTCGTCACCTGTAAACAGGGGTTGGTCAGAACAATTGTCTGGCCATGCCCTGTGCCTGATCAGCACCGTCTGTCCTATCTTTTCATTAAATTCCATTTCTAACTATTTTCCTGGATGATGGGTTCTCACCCTGAGCGCACATGTGTGTATGGGGAGTCTGAGTGCCAGCAACTGGAGCCAGACCACAGGCCAGAGCACCCACATGTCTGTGGTGCCAGCAACTGGAGAGACCACAGTGAGTGAAATCAAGAGCTTGAATATCCAGGTGCCAGCAACTGGAAAGACCAAGATCCAGCRGCTGCTACTGGGAAGAGAGTACCTGAGCCCAGCTGCTGGAGACATCCACTTTGTTGTGGTTGTTGGTTTTTTGTTGGGTGGGTGTGGGTGTGTTTTCCCACTAACAGACCTTCATCCCGAACCACCAGAGAAGGGTACAGTATGAGACCGTTGGTGCTGTTTGTGTTCATGTGAGTGCTCTGTGTGTCTGCCTGTGTCGATCTGCCTGTATACGCATGTGTGGTACACCTGTATCCAAGTGCCTGTGCCTGCTGGGAATACGTGGTCAGTCTCGCTGCTGGTTGGACCTGGGAAATGGAGCTGCAGCAGCCTCGCCTCTGCCAGGAAGCTATCTGATTCAATYGTCCCTAACAAAATTTTTCAAGTTTGATGAACAAGTCCTGCCCTTTCCTTGCACTGTCCCCTCCCCCCCCAAGATTCCCCCATTGTAAAAGAACAGACCCTAACACAAAGATGCCTCTCTGACCGCTCCTTTCCACACACTTTAGCTCAGTTTACTCCTCTCTGCCCCCACTACAGTCCTGTGCGCCCAAGCAATGGAAGTGCTGGCTGGCTGCCCTCTGCATGGCCGGCCCTGATGAGCTGCAGGTGGCCCACCAGAGCCCGTGGCTAAGGCACTTGGCCAAGCTTCGATGGGGGGAGCCGTGCAAGCAGCTTGGCTCCTTACAAGCGTGCAGCGCCCTCTGCTCTCTCTTCCGCTCCCCAGTACATTCGGGAATACAGCATTCCTTGCTAGCACCTTAGCCAGAAGGCTATGTGCAGACTGCTGGCCAAGAATAACCTCATCGATTAACAAGGTTTTTATTTCAAGTGGAATCTTTTAACAGAATTTTTATACAAAGCTTAAACTTGTTCAAGTTGTACACTACCAAATTTTTCTCTCTTGTACTGCAGCAAAGTACAGCTTTTATAGCCTTCCTTATGCTCAATTACATGAAGCTGTTAAGGAAGAACACTATCCAGTTCCTTTGAAGTGTTAAGAGCTCATAATGTAAACTTGAAAACAAAACTCAAAGCAGAATTTTTTAAAGTCTATTTTATCTTACAGGATTATACAGCTATTACTTTCCTGCATAAAAGCCCAGAGTCTCTGCACAGTGACTCAGAACATATAAACTGCTAATCCCAGTATTACTGTGTTTCCTAAAAGCAAAAAGGAGACTGTTCCCAGTGTTAACAGTTCCAAAAGAGCATCTAACTACAGGAAATCACTTGCGGGAAGTCTACGTATGCGATAGACTGCGCCAAAATTAATCTCTGGTACACCAATATTACATAAAGAATGTATGTAATCCTTTGTACTTGGGTGGTACTAGCACAAGTAACACTACTAGTGCATTATTGCGCTTACACTGAGAAAAACAATTGGTGTTATCTAGAATGCTTATAAGTATTACAGTATGTCTACTTCTAATTGATAGTGCATTACACCGTTCTTTTTACCCAGAACTCAATATACAGCGGCCAGTACTGCTGGATTGAAACATAACTGAGGCTTCTTTCTATCTTGGCAGTTACTGAAAAATCCCTCTACTTCAAGTTCCAAGACTTACTTTACAAAGTTCTGGACCAGTCGCCAAAAATTCACACTAGGGAAAAGTGTAGGCGGATATTGTTTCAAGGTCCAATATCTCATGACCCATCATAACTCAAAACAAATGCTTCAAACCACTGAAAGTTAATTCCTAAGTCTAATGGTGCAAAACACCCATTACCTTGGAAAGTCTCTTCGTTCACGGGAATCACTCCAATCTATTATCCTGCATCCTTACCCAGCTATTCACTCCCACTCTTCAGAATCGTGTGCCAAATCACATTATCACACAGACAATTAGCTTCAAACATGTTGCATGAGATCTTTCCCTCACCAGATGCCTCAGTACAGACATACTTGGACTACTGCTTGGCTAGGTTTTCCAGCATACAAACCTATTACCATACTGAAAATGCTAATATGTCCTGCATATACCAACTCCGTGCCCCCAGTACTCCCCAGCTCCCATCTTCTCACAGGCATATTTGCTTCTCATGCCTCAACTCTCTATTACTTTGCTGCTTTATTTAGCTCATATGAAGACGGCAGAAGATGAGTCAAGAAGGCAGACAGGGGGGGAAAAGATTTGAGCACAGCTGATGAATACAAAACATGATTTGCATTAATTTTAGAGCCATTCAAAAATAAGCACCGTGAATTATTACAAGCTTAACCTGGAGAAAAACCCAGACGGATGGTTGCAGTACTGTTACCTATTCATTACACCAAATTAAGTTGTTACTGCAAGAGTTGGAGACACTCATTTGTAATATGGATGGATTGTAATATGATCCTTGTAATATGATTCTTTTACTTCTCAATATTTTATTAGTAAAACATCTGTTAACACTTGAGAAATCATATTAAGCTTCAAGTCAACACCTCTGCCACAATTTGATTAGATAGTTTCCCATTACCATGACAGTGTCCAAACCTTTGGAAAACAACTCATATTCATTCTGCACGTTTTGGTCTTTTCACAACATGGCAATTTAAAGTATCTTAAAATAAACACATTTTTCCCTTCAGCAGCCCTCACTGAAGAGCTAGCTATCCAAACTACTTTAACTCAGCCCCATTAAAACTTGAGTTCTTAGGTGTATGAATAATAGAGGTATACAGTTAATTGTCACTTGGTTAGAAACTCTGCAGATTTATTTGTGCATTCTTCGTGTCAGGCTTTTTTTCCCCTGATTATCAAAGCAAAATGTTTGAACACATCCCCTCATCTCCCCCCCCACAACCCCCAGTCTACTTCATTTTCAAAGGAAACTGGCTAGTTTTCCAAACAATCCAAGGACTTCAGTCATATTTCAATTATCGAAAATGAAATGAATTAAAATAATAGGCAGGACTATCAAAAAAGTGCATACATACTGATAGGATCACATTCAATTCAGATTATTCAAATTATTGACCAGGGAATACAACATACCAGGACTACAACATTTATAAAAACAATAGAAGTATGAAACTACAGAAACAGTAGAAAGACTCACAAGCAGGTGTAATATGCAAAATTTAACTCCTTTTAAACACAGCTATACTGCCAGTGATTGTGTTCTCAACACCTTACACAGTTCAGAGTCTTGAAGAAATAAATACAAGTGTCTACATGTTAAGTACCTGTGTAAGTGGATATTGACAGATTAAGGCCTGAATTCCATTAAGTCAAAACAGCAGAATGTGGAGGGAAACAACCAGGGAATTAACACTAGTAAGAAAGCATAAGGACTGTTGGGAGAGGAGACAACATTTAAGGCAAACAATGACACCTTGAGGACTCTGCCTATAGAGAGGAAGATTACCAAAGAACCCAACATGGAAAAAATAGCCAAAAAATAAGACAAAAGAACAAAGMAAGCCAGTAATCAAGCAGAAATGAGATTATACACAATCATGAATTTGCTGCTGAAAGACAGACAATTACATGTGCAGTTGAAAGAGGGTGATCATGTTAGGATGAAGAAAAATTAAGACAACAAAAATATTATTGCTAGCAAAAGCAAAGACACCAAACATGCAAGAGTTACAGGCATCAAGACGAAAGTAACAAGTGCTAGATAAGGGTTTCAAGCCTATACATAACAAGACAATTTTGAAACTACTTCAAAGAGAGAAATGTAAAAACCCCATACTACATATGGAAGAGTTCAGCAGTAGCAGAATTGTAAACATTGTTGGTGGAGAAGGTTTAAGAATACACCTGAAACAGGCAGGCCACGGAAGGAAAAATTACTTTTGGAGGTGAACTAAATAAGACACAAGCAAGATGAAAAAATACCAGGCTGGATCAAGTTCAATAAGAAAAAGATAGACAGGAAACAAGTGCAGCAAACATGAATGAAACACCAGAAATATATAAGGGCAGAGAAAGAAGAGGAAGAGTGAGAAAATAAGTTTGGTTTGGCTTTCTTTTATTTTTTTCTTTTTTAAATTTGAGACATATGAGTGCACCGTGTTATGAAAATACAGAAGAAAAGTCCAAGAGAGGTTTGTTAATCAGTAAGACATAAGAAATACCCCTTTGACTTTGCTAAGTGGTGACTGTTTGGGTGGGTTCAGTGAAGTGGAAAAAGAAAAACTAGTTTGGAAGATTAAGAAACAGATTGTACAGGTAAACAGTGTAACAGTACTCAAGTCAAAGAGAAGGCAACAGTTAGAAAGGATCACAAGAATTTCAGGCAAACATCCTAAGGTAGGAGGGCAATTGGCCTATTTCAGAGCAAAATATAGCAAAGCCATTGGAGGAAAAGTATGTAAAGAAGGATGACGCTGAGTATGACTGAAAATGAAAAGGATGAAGGACAGGTTTGTAGATGAAAAAGATAGATAAGGGAAGTTTCAGAATCATGAAAGTAAAGATTCATAAGTTTAAGAAAAAAGTTATGATAAATCTTGCAGGTACTGATACTATACAACTAATAGCACAGAACAATCAAATGTTTTTCATTTATAGCTATTAGTTTAACCAGAACAAAATAAGTAAGCTAAAATAAAGCCTTTATAGCATGCTGTCCTACATAATCCTCTGTTTGCAGGCAGTGGAGGATCACCACATGCGAGCTTCTAGTTTTAAGCTAGTAAGCCCCATGTTCTACTTCATGTCCTCTCATGTGAGGAATGAAGAAACAGTATTTAAACACAAAACAAGATTAAGAACTTGCCTCTCTAATATCTGATCATTGTGCAAGGACACACACTGTCCATCTGCAACTTATGCTACACAYTTTTCTGCTTCCGAACACACTCCCTCTATTCCAGCAGTCTTATCTGTTCATGCTTTGGTTCCTCTTCAGACTCCCCCTGAGAACTGTATGTCTGGTACTTTAATATACAGCAATCTATATAAGGAATTAACAGAGAGAATAGATTGAGACTATAACCAAGAATCTTTTGAAGCATCCCTATAAAGTCTAAAGTTTGGTTTTTCTGAGGACTTCTATTAAGCATTCCAATATACAATACCCCTAACATAGTGCTCACCAAATTTAACTTTAACCTTGAAAGAAAAGTTTCTGCTCCTTTCCTGATGTTTAGAACATTTGTAACAGAGCTAAGAGACACATCAAATATTTGCATTACTCATCTCACTCTCCTTGCAGGCACATCTATTTAGTTTCAGTTCTGCTGATGCTACTTTTAATTACCCTTCTGCAAAACCTTAACAAGTTACACTGCGCAGCAGCATCTGAAGCAGGAAGCACAGCTGACCATCAACAATACTGCAAGACTGGCAATACAGAAATCACTATGAAAACGCATTAGGTAAACACAGTACTTACTTCCTAACTAAACTGCTCTCCAACACAGGCTTCTGCAGGATTGAAGATATTTCTCCTTTTTCATTAAAGAAGTGCAACAGTAAATAGATACTGCTAACTACAGAACTATCACAAGAACAAACTACGCAGTACCCTGAAGTTCAGAGCCAGGAACCGGTCAAGAAAAGACAGTTTAAGCAGGCTGTGGAATACCAAAGGAAAGGGAAGCTTTAACGCTGTTGAATCTCAAAGGCATACCCAGTAGCTTCAAAGCTTCCAACAGGCAGCCATATGCATGACAGTACACAGAAGAACACAGTTTAAAATTTTTATATAAATACAAAATTGTCTGTATATTAATACTAGATAYGCATGCTTGCAACAGACACCAGAGAAAAAAGTCACAGCAGGACATATTGTTGTCAAATAGAGGGTGGAGGGAGGATATTGCCACTTGTGCACTGGCTGCAAAACTACTTATGAAAGATGAATCCACCACACATAAGTTTGTTTCCTGATCAGTTCACTGCCTGCAAACGTGTTCTCACTGAGCAGTCATTTACTGGTAGCATCAGCTGCAGGAGAGCATAAACTGAATCAAAGCCAGACAAAAGAGGAAAACTGATCATGAAATCCTCATCAGTTTTGCAGTAGATTAGGTTCAGCATATAAGAAGTTTCTTGAGCTATAACAAGAACTTGAGCTAAATTTTTAGCTGAGCCTGCCAAAAGAACAGAAAGGAAAAAGAAAAATAAGTGTGAATGTATCTGTTTTCATCTTTCTTTAAGATAGAAGACAGGAAATATGCAGATGCAAAGAGAAGGAGTTGATTCAGAAAGAAAAAGCGGCCCCTAAAATGGCTGCGAAAAAGCGCACCTAACATGCATGGTACAAAAAAAAAAAAAAAAAGTTGACCCAAATAACTTGTCTCTTCAGAAAGGAACCAATATGCCAAACTACACTTTGGTAGCCCATAGAATTGTTATGAAATCAGCTTGCTTGCCAACTATTTTGTAAAAATATGGAAGATGCGGTAAGTTGTGAGATGGGGAAAAAAGATACACAAGCATATGCAAATGAGAGTTCATATAATGTTTGCATTTACTTTCCTTCAAGCTATTAAGTGAAAAAGAACCATCTAATAAAACTAATCAACCGTAAATACCAATCACAACAATGAAAGACACCGAGAAAAGAATTCCCTACAAAATAATCTCCCTCCCTCTCATCCACCCCTGACCTTGAGGGAAAAGAGCAATTATTTCTTCATTATTTTATGAAACAACGTTAAATACTTTTCAGGTTGCTTAGTAGGATCTAACCTACCTAACCTAAATAAAGATAAAACTTGAATGCAAGAACAGCAAGACCAATGTTATTTCCTTCCTAGAGAGTCAGAACTTGCAACAGTTTAACCAAGACACATTTGAAAAGTGTGCTAAGATTTTTTTATTTCTTCGTCAGCCCTCTCTTAGAAATTATGCCGATGCTAGTCCTCTCATAAGAGAGTAATGCATGTATTCCTTATGTGGAATAACAATACCAGGACAGTCTTAGATGTCTGGTGGGGTTTTTAATTATTAACTAGAAACAAAAAGAAAACCTAGTATCATGCAAGTCTGCAGGCCCGCAGTGCATTTCTGTAGCCACAATTGGTCCTTTCATTACAGCTGGCCATATTGTTCCATGAATACTCCTTAACAGTAGTAAGCATAAACTAGTAAAAAACCTAAGATATCAGTGACAATCACTGAAAGGAAAAAACATACTCTCCATATTTTGAAAACTAATTCTTGCAGAAAATTTACTGCTACATCTTCTTTTACTAGATTTCACAAGCAAGAAAGTAACAGGAGGGTTCACTCCTTTTAAATTAAAAGCTTCTACCTTGGGAGTTAACAAAGTTTCTTTGTGCATAACTGCAAACATCTAACATGGATCTTTGTTACTGTACCAAACTTCCCGGCACATTCCAGCCACACGTTATTACTAGCAGTCTGTTACAAAACAACTGTTGCCATCAGCAGGACATGGTAGTGTTATACCATACCTTCTGGTAAACTATAGAGCACACGAGGTCTTTAACAGCAGAGAGGGACAGGTCCTGAGCTTCAATGGTGACAGTCTCTCGAGTGAGACCAATCTGCAGAAGGAAGGAGACCCCATGCATAGAGCCCCTGGAGTTGGTGAGGCTCTGGGTACTGAAACTGCCGTTGGAGAGTCGACTGGAGAGCCCCGACTGGGGACTTGAAGACAAAGTTGGTGTTTGTGGTGCAGCAGCATGACACGTAGGTGGGGAAAACTTCTGTAAGGATGGGGGAGAAGAGTTGTTTGCTGACATCTGACTTGCTTTAGTCTGTCGAGATCTCCCTAGTAGTCAAATTCTAAGAAAAATATGTTGTCAGTTCTTGGTTTGAAATGAAAACAAGGATAATGTAACTTTCCCTTTCTCAGTTCAGTAAAACACCCCTGACAAGTAAAACTTAATTTTCCCTTTCATTCTGTGCAAGCCAAAAAGTAAAATAATTTCAGCTGTGAGTTACTTTAAATTAAAGGTTCTCTTTCCGTAGTTACAATCAGCTGATCAAAAGCAGATTGCCTGTCCTTTAGCACCACGTCCGGACAACAGAGGCTTACATAAAGGCCTCACAGAAATACATCAGCTCTGCTGTTTTATACTTGTCCTTCATTTTTATGTATTAAAAAAAAAAGCTGGAAACACAGATGGAAATAAATGTTGGTAACTCATTAAAAGTATCCTCGTTCACCTAATTCCACAGATCGTATCTTAAATGCAGACTCATCTTCATGTAACAGCCTTTTAGAATGAAAACAAAAAGAAAAGTGTATCCTTGAGCAATAACAGAAGTCCACGTATGTGATGAATCTATTCCTCCTTCAGAAAGTCTTCTCTGAATTCACAGGACACAGTTAACTTGGAGATCAGTGAAGGTATCTGATTTCATTTTTATAAAACATTTCAGCTCACGAAATGCAGGAGCAGAATGTCTGAAGACACAATCACGTTAAATGTAATCTCTAGCTTCACCCAGATAATCTCCAGCATTTTGAAGCATTGTATTCTGCCTGTAGRGGAAAAGATAAAGTTGTTATTTCACATGAAATGCATAAAATTGCATAGCAATGTCACAACCACTCTACTTTGAAGCAGCAGGATCATCAATTCCTTGTACTCAAATATGTTGTTAGTAACATTTTGTACTTATAACCTGAACTTAACTGTTTTCCCACTTTATGATATACAAGACAAATCAGACCTAACACTGCCCAATACGTTACCACATCTTTTAATTAACAGTAACTTAGCAGAGCAAAGCACTTAAGTGGGGGGGGAGGGAAGAAAAGGAAAAAAAAAAAGTGGGGGGGAGTAGACCACAGCTCTGCTCTGTAGGTATATACTGAGAAGCTGGTGGGTAGGGAAGGAAATGTATTAAATGCATTGAAACGTCCAAAAAACCTCTATGTAGCATGTACTCACGATACCATTTTAATASTTTTATTCAAGACAACTGAAGAACATCTTGCACAAACTCTAAGTGTAGGAAGATATGCATAGCACACAATTGAGCATTGGTCCCTTTGGAAAAAAAAAAAATCATTTAATGCTCACACATCTGATTAAAAAAGCAAGTCTGCTATAACCTTTTAAAATAAATCATTTCATGAGCACGGACTCAGAATACTTGTTACAAGATGCTGTGCTACCTGATTCGATATTTCAGGCATTCCATGAGCAACTGAAATGCTCAAAAAAAAGTCATTTTTAGATTCCCCATGCAACTAATGCCACAGAAAGAGTTAGCTGTGAATGCAAAAGTGGTTCAAGTACATAGATACTATGTATCRCTAATAGTTTTTAAAGGAGCATAGATCCATAAAGGACACCAAAATCAGTAAGGTCACACATTTTTTCCTTCCCTTACACACAAAAAAATCTCAGAAAGAGTATTACTAAGATTAAGTGAAATGAAATTTTGGAAAAGAAATGCCACAGTTTATCACACACTATAAACTGTCCTTACTAGAAATAAGGCTGATAACTGGTAARACAGTTCATTTAATAGATTACACACTCCTGGTTTTTACCAGTGTAATAACTCAACACCCCACTGCCATTGCATTCTAAAAGGTAGATAAGGAAAGAGAGGTACATGAATTGCAGTACTGAAAGGAAACTAAGCTCTTGGTTCTGTGATAAAAATTCCTAACAGGGGCTCCAGAAGAGAGAACAAATTGATACCTTCTGGATTTTCAGCACAGGTATCTACAAACTGCTGTCTTCAAATACTCAAGAGTTGCTGGACATTTACCAATGACACCTGAAAAGACAACTTCTGCCTTAAAGAACAACTAAACACGATATAGATGAAGGTCACAAACAGGAAGAATAAGGGCAGCAACCGTAACGTTTAAGCAGCTTTCTCAAGAAAGCTTCACAGTGTCTTCAACTTTGCTTGAAGATAACTTATTTTTGTTTTCTACATATTGCTTTTCTCTCCCTCACTTCTCACAGATACCAGAGACAGCAAACACCAAGCCTTAGGGATGGATCTGAATTAAAAAACAATAATGCCTAACCAACATAATAGAAAATGGAAAAGCCATATGATGTGAAAGAATTAACGGGTCTACTAAGCAAATTTAATTTAGACAATAAAAACATGCTGCAAAAGCTCACCTACAGCTGCCTAATTAGAATGTTAATTATATTTACCAAAAGCGAGATGCATTTGCGTTTACAAAGCCTTTTCATACCATATAAGCCTTTAATAAAGTTTATTTTTGCTACTTGGTAGGAAAGAATGGATCTTTCTAAGAAAGGAAAACCATAGAAACTGCTCACTTTGTAGTCTGGATAAATTGATTCTGAACATCAAATAAAATAAGTGCATATTGATTGCAATTTATATTCAATCCTACCATTCCGTGTTTTTAGATATATATATATAAAAAACCCCTAAACCTCAAAAAGCAGAGAGGCACAAGGGCTATGAAGGGAGCCCATCTGCCCCTGCAGCACAGCTCACAGCCTACTTTCCAGCCTGCTCTCGCCGCAAAAGCGCTGACCCTCCCCTTCCTTTTGGGGCTGCTTCCAAACCAAGCAGCTCTCAGGCAGCTTCTCCAACATCTGGCACTTAATTCGCCCTCCTTTCCCCCTGCTAGGCACGACACGGACTTCGAGCCCCGCTCCAAGCGGCTCCTCTCGCTCTCCTTACCCCCGCGGGAGCTGGTCGCTCCCCCGGTTCCCGCCGGGAGAGACTAAAGCCCCTGCCGCGCAGCAGCCGGGCTCCCGCCGCCGCCGGACCTCGGGTCCGCCCGCAGGTGCCGGGGCTGGGGTTGCGGGCGGGCGAGCGGCCTCCCCGCCGCCGCGGGCCGGGCCGGGCCGGGCCGGGGCGGGCGGGACCGGCGGAGGAGCCGCCGGCGGGGCGGCGGGATGCGTCCTGCCTGCCGCGGGTCACGCAGCCCCGTCCGGGCTGGCGCTGGCAGCCGCCCGTCCCATCCTGGCCCGTCCCTCCCAGGTTTAAATCCCCGCTGGGCGACCCGCCCCTGCCGGCACAGCTCCCCGCGGCGCCGCTCTCCGGAGATGATGTGGCCTCGGCTCGTCACCCCCACCCCGGGGCACCCCCGCACCAGGGCGGAGCTGCCGTCGCGACGGCACTTCCCCCCACGGGGGGCGTCGGCGGCCCCCTTCAGCCCCCGGGGCAGGGCCCTTGCCGGGGTCGGCGGCGGCAACGCCGCCGCTCTCGCCGCGGCAGGAACTTTCCGAGTCCGAGTCCGCCCCCGCCCTTCCCCGGTGCGCCAGGCTCGGCCCCCGCGCGCTGGCTCCCGGCCCCAACGGCGGCGGCGCGCGGCTCCCCGTCCCGCCGCCCTCACCTGCGGCCCCGCCAGACGCCGGCTGTCCCCGGGCCGGAGCTGCCTCGCGCGCATCGCACCCGCCGCGCAGCCCCGCGGCTCCCCGCACACACCAGAGCCGCCCGGGACGGGCTGCGGCGCGGGGGCTGCCGGGAGCTGTAGTCCTGCAGCCCCGCTCTGGCCCGGGGCGCTGCACCCATACGAACTACGAGCCCCGGCGTGCCCCGCGCGAGCGGGGCTCAGCGAGGGAGGCGGCGCATGCGCAGGCCTGCCCGAAAGAGTTTCCGTTAGTTTTCTTGCCTGTGGCGGTTGCTGCCCTGAACCGCTAACGGGACGGCGGGGCGCGGCGCGGCGGGGCGGCGCCTTCAGCGGTTGCTCGCACTCCATCTTGCAGCGGGCGCCCCGCCGCCGCCCTCGCCTCGCCTCTCCAGCCCCCGCCGCCTCCAGTCGGGCCAAAACTTGGGTCCGCGCCAGCTCGCAGCCGCTCACTGTTGTGCCAGCGCCGGCCTCGAGTTTCGACAGCTCCTCCGCCCGCCCCGCTGTACCTCAGGGAGCGCCCGGGGCCTTCCTGCCCCCGGGTCCAACCGGGGCCGCCGCAGCCCTTCTCTCCATCTGCGCCACTTTCGGTTCACCTTTCCGGGGCGTGGGTGGCGCAGCGCAGCCCCACGGCGATCTCCCCAGGGTTCGGACAAGGCCCTTCATCTYTGCACAGGAAATGCTTGACCTAGTGTGTCACAGGATCACGTTGGTCTTTTTCGTGGCTGCTCTGACCTGGTAGCTCGAAAGGGCTTTCTGCGAACAGCGTGTCTGCCAGTTGCCGTGCTTCTCTTGGTGGCCCCCACTGATGAGCTTGTAGCTTACTGCAGAAGGTTCTCCAGGCCCTTCTGGACATTGCTGTYGCTCTCTGCTACTACGCTTCAGCTTCCTCACCCTTCTAATACTCTGATTCACMCAAATCCTGTCTTCCTGCTCTGCATTAATGATGCCACTCTTGCATCATCAGCAAATCTCTGCACGCAAGATATTTAGCAAACACGCATTTAGCAAAAGTACTTAATAAAACTGGTCACAAGGCAAACCTGCATTTGTAACCACCCTCTGGCCCAGAAGCTCCCTGTTAAAAGACAACCCGTAATCTTCCTTCTTGAATTTGGATTCAATGTCTGTGTTCGAGTCTTAAAATAATAGCCACTACCATAAGAAGTTACTGAAGTTTAAATTACATACCAGACAAAAAACACTTGGAAAAGGCAAACTGTCAACAGAAATTCAAAGGCTTCTAATTCTCAGCCCAGCGAGACACAGATGGAGAAGCAGATTAGTGCTTTGTCATTTACAGTGCTGTTTGTAACGTACGTTTCTCATTTCCTTCATCGTACACTCCTGAGGCCTGGCCTAAAACCCACTGAAGCTGAGTGGAGTCTTTCCGCTTACTTCATCCTATTTTGCATCAAACCTATCAGTGCAGCTGATACAGAGCRTAACCAGTTTATTTGATAAATAATTAGCCTGCAGCTTCTTGTAGAAATCTGGAACTACTTTAAACTAAAACTGTAGCAGTTAATGGTTGATTCTGCTTTTAACTGGTTTTCAATGCTAAAAAACACCCTGGGACTTTTTAATGAAGGCTATTCCATGAATAGAGGATGTTCTTGCCAAAGCTCTGCACCAGATAACTGAGCAATCTTCTTTTCCTTTTTCCTCTAAAGTGGGACTCCCACACGCCACCACCACAAACAGAGCTTGCCTCCATAAACATGAATTTTGATGTTTAGCACAGCAAGGAGTTATACTCTAGACTATTTAAAGTGCAGCGAGCTTCTCACATTCTGAGTAACAGCCCTAAAAATATCTGTTTATGGACGATAACAGATGGATATTAGATATTACCACAGTCACTGTGCAGCGATTATACTTCTTTGTAAAGAAGCTCAGCTTTATACCATCCAATAGGGTTGGTGCCATTTAATTTGCTGCCCTAAGCCATAATAGCTGCTTTTTCATAAATTAGAACAGAAGATGGATTAGTTAAAATCAATTTATTACAGAACACAGGAAAACATCAGCCAAAACAAAGCAAACTGCTGTATTTGTGTGGCAGTACTTTCTACTAAACAAATACTCCTGAAGCATCCAAAAACTGTTCTGTTTGTAAAGACCTCTCAGTAAAACACATCCGAAAGCAGCTCTGCATTTCAGCATCTATGTACAGAGCAGCACATACATCTGTGCATATGCACAACTGACTTTGTGTGACTACATAGCACAGCATTATGACAGCATTAGCCCTCTCTGCACCAATTGACAGGGCAAGCATTCTGGTTTATTTTTGTGACTACCATAATCAGTGATTTCCTGTGGATTTCATCAAAGTTGTTCATCTTGTTTCTGAGCCCACATCATTCCCTCAGATGGTTAGCTTGTTTTCACAGCTCAGAGCTTTCCCTACTGAAGCCAGCTGCACTTCACAAATTGCTCTCTCTTACAGCTACAAGATACCAGGAAATAGGGGTAACTTTTATTGTATTTATTTGCTTTTTTAAAAAAACTCTTTTTCATTCTATATGGACCACTAGGTCTATATAGACAAACTGCATTTGGAACAACTGTTTTATAACTCTAAAAATACGTCAAGGTTTTCCAGTTTGAAATTAATGCTGATAGCATTTGGATATTTTGTATCTGAAAATGAAAACATAATATATTCATTTCTATTCACCAATCTAATGTTTGGAATATTTTCATATMATCTAATCTGGGTTATAAAGAAGGCAATGTCCTAGGAGACTTGACTGGTGCATTTGTCTGAGAAATTCCACAAGCATGTGCTGCCATGATTATTTTTCACTTCTTTTGACACTGATCTTGTATAGCAAATGCCCTCATTCAGGATTTGCAAGATCTGCAAGAAATGCCTGCAAAAAGAGGAACTAATATCTCTATGGACAAAATGTCAAAATGCTTCTCTTTTCCCCCCTTTTTTTTTGCAGTTCATGGTCTCCTTTCTTCCCCCTCCCGTAAGAGAACTGAAAAAGAGTTAGGAGTTCAGGTTTGGTTTGGATAAAATCCTGAAATGTGGATGTGTCTCTGAATTACCTCATCGTCTCGGTTTGAGCCCTTAGCTGAACTTTGTCCTAAAATCCACCACCAACAGAACAGTGAAAAGTTCAGTATAGGCTTAAAAAACATGGAATCAAAATTTACCTTGGTATAAATCCACTGAAAACTATATATATATATATATTTTTATAGTATTAATTATATGTAATTGACCTTTTGGAATTCACTTACCCCCCACTAGTTTAAAGAATGATCTCACAAATCCTTGCGCCTGCCAGGTGGGTAGTCTTATTCACATCATATAATCCTACTGTACCAATTCTCAAATAAACATAAAGTTATTTCCCTAAATAAGTGTTCAGGGCTAACCTGCACATTTCACTTATTAAAACTTTGTCTGTGAATACATCAGCCCATGGGAACAGAATCTCTKAAACCTGAATCACCAAGCACAGTACTTCCACAGCCTGATAAAGGCTCAGTTCCAAACCCCACAGAGATCAGCGGTAGATGAGTTGACTGGGATGAGTTAGCAGCTCAAGACCACAGAACACACGTGAGCACCAGGCACCTGCAGGCCCACGTGCTTCTTTGTGAACATCAGCCCCACCACCCTTTCCTTCTGGGCTGTAAGAGCTGCCTACGGACTTCTGAATACGCAGCACCCCAGACTGCCAAACACCGGAAATCTCAGACTGTATACTCTAACTGCTGGCTTACCACTGCTGGTAAATCAGCTATGGCTCAGGCACAGAATTGCGTTATATTAGGTGGATTCAAAACACAACAAACCACGCTTATTCTCCTCTCCCTACCATGGACCTGCTACTTGAAAGAGCTGAGCATCGAAGTTCTACCTGAAACAGTGGAAGGTGCAGTAGTTGCCCTTCTTGAGAAAACAGGCGTGCGTTAAGTCCGCAGCATTTGACAGTGCACTTCTCCAGAGTTAATAACCAAGGTAATGAAAGAGCACACAGCCT
The DNA here is from genome assembly GCA_030449065.1 of Oceanodroma leucorhoa. Classification (NCBI taxonomy): domain Eukaryota; kingdom Metazoa; phylum Chordata; class Aves; order Procellariiformes; genus Oceanodroma; species Oceanodroma leucorhoa. The sequence continues at coordinate 1,419,895 of JASVER010000160.1, forward strand.
CAGCTTCTGAGAGGCGGTTTGGGCTAAAACGCTTGTATGCTGTAGGGCCAGCACAAGGAAAAGCTTTTGACAGTGCTGCCTCTGACGTCTATCCTTCGGGACTTCAGTAGATGGCACTGTCACATCAACTGGGTTACAGGAAAGGAACAATGTACAGATTATATTTTTACAGATAATGTATGCTTTTCTTCAAATAATCTACTCTTTTTTTCTCTAGGTGATATCTGGTTACATTTATTTGATTTTCAGGGTAATAAACCAACTATTTAAAATGTATAAAATAGGACTAAACAACATGTTTTTCCTTTTTAAATCCCTGGGAAAAAAAGTTTATCACCTTTGTTGTTTTTTTTTTTTTAACTTTGTGTATTATTTTTTTAAATAGTTACATAATTCTCTTTTCAGCTGTGAACTGCTCTGATTTCTGTTACATTTCAATAGATTCTTTTTTTTTTCTCTTCTCAGTCTTCTTTATATCGTTAGACATGGAACTTTTTGGGGTGGTTATGAGGGGGAGGAAGGTCTCCCCTCCAAATTTTGGAAGTAACACCTTTAAAAAATCCTGTTCAACCTCTCTATGCATCTGGTCCGGCACTTTTACATTTTAGTATCTGTGTTTGCCATGTAGGTGAGATCAACACTGTCTTAAGTTGACTTTACACTTGCCAAATTCGTAATCTGTCAAAGAATTGTAGCCCTCGGTGGGACCACAATCCCTTAGGGGAAAACAGTGTTAGTTAGTCCTGAATCAAGCTTATATCCTTGGCAAACTTCTCCTGTAGCTATTGTATTTATTTTTTCTGCTAAATTGTATGACAACCCTGGCACATCAGCCAGAAATTTTGTCCAGCATCTGGATTATGTAGCCAACCACAGGAAATCTGATGGAGGGGCAACAGATTTTTGTTCTGTAGTGTAGTCCTGTTGGAATCACTGTCATCTTGGTAGGTGGATTTAGACTAATTTCCCGTGACTTGATCTCTGCTGACATGCTGGGGATTTTGCCTAAGAATCTGTAAACCATGCTGATTTTTCTTGGTAATCAAATGATTGCCCATTTCTCCCTATTMACCAGTGACTTGGCTTTGCATTTGGAACAATTTCCTAACAAAGCAATGTGTGGACTTTTGTGAGGGAAAAAAATTGCATTGATTTAAATTAACTCTTCATTTCCCCATATATGAAAAATTTGGATACAGACACATTCTGAGTATCAGCTAGGAAGATGCTGAATCTGCAGTAAAACTATCACCACCAGAGATCCCATCTGTATGCTCAGCAGCAGGTCCACCAGCTTTTCTAGGAAACCTGTGGAATCTGGGTCAAGAATCTGCAAATCCACAAATTGCTCCATTTCTCTAATATTACCCTCGCAGACACTTTGAATACTTGCAAAGCTGTAGTTTCCAGGATGTGGCTTTCCAGTACGAGGCTGAAGAGCACCAAGTTGATTACTCCTGCTCCCTCCCTCCCCACCTCCTTTCTTTTTCCTTCTTTCTTTCTTTCTTTCTTTCTTTCTTTCTTTTTTCTTTCAATTTGTTTTAGCATTAAGTCTGAACTTTAAGAATGACGTAAAAATTGGGGACTTTAAATGGAGTATCTGTGATGCAGAATAGTCAGATGTTTTCTACAACACTGCAGAGCAAGGATGGCGATGTCAAATGACCTGAAGAAGGGCTTGTGTGCTCAGAAGCTTCTATCTCTGGTTTAATCATTTTAATTGGTCTACTGCAAAATATCGCCTCACCACAATTTTTGCTTCATTGGTAGTTAACAGTATAATTACAGAATTTAAAATGCCTGAAGACAGAATTGTCATTTTAGCAAGTATTGTCGGTTTAGGCCTAAAAAAAAGATCATAAGAAGAGCTTATAAAATAATAAACTAAACCACTTTGCAATTCCATGGGTCTTTGCCTTTCAAGACCCTTCACGAACACTCATTTCAAACTGGTCATCAGCAACGAGCAATGATGATCAAGGCTCATTCTCAGCAGGAGCCTACAGCCGCTCCACAGAGCCTCATCCCAGTGCCTGGAGCCACCCGGCTGTGTTCAAGCGCACTGGGATCACAGGCAGCCTCCGAGCCTCACTCACGTCAAAGCCGTCCCTAGAAACACAAAACGGCTTTTCAGGGGAAACCGCAGGCTACAGCTTTTCTCACGGTGAAAATCACGAGCCCCTGCGGGCCTCCTCTCGCAACACGGCGGTCCCGGGGGAGGAGGAGGAGGGAGGGGGCGGCGGGCCCGGGCGGGCCAGGGGCAGCCCTCCTGTCACTGCTGACGTGGTGCCAGGGACGGGGCTCGTTCCGGAGGGGAGACGAGCTGGGAGAGGCTGGCGGAGCCGCGGCGGCCACAGCCAGCGCCCGCTTCTGCAGCAGCCTCCGTGCCGCCCTCCCTCCCTCCAGCGCTGCCCCTTCTCCCCCTCTGCCGGCACCGGCCCTGGCTCTCCCCTTTCCAGCCCCGGGCCTCGGAAGGGCGGAGGGAAGGGGCCCCGCGGGCAGAGCCGCCCGGGGCGCGGAGAGGGATGGCAGGGGCAGGCGGGGGCCAGGGGGCGGCGGCCGCTTCCCGCCTGCTTGGGGCACTGTGCCTCTCCGCCGTCGCCTGCGTTCACCTGGTGCACGGGAGGGAAGCCGGAGCAGAGTGGACCCTGGAGAAGGTGGGTCACGTTTGCGTTCCTCAGGCTCTTCTTGCCTCTCTGCTTGGTTGCGGGGGGAGGGTAGCGCCGTCCCGGGAGGCAGGGGTCAGCAGCGAGGTCGTGATACGGGCCCCACGCACCCGCGCGGCGTGGCGGCCCCCGCCCGCCGGGAAACCTCGTGCATCCAGCCTGATGGGGTCCTGCCCGGGGCGCGAGCGTGGATTTCAGCTGTGGGTCACCGCCCGTCTGCGGGGAGTGCAGGTGAGGGTGGATAACATGGCCTCCCTCTCACCCCGACCTAATGGCTGCAGAGAGCGCATCTTCTTCACRCCTTTGAAACGTTAGCGGTGCCTCTCACACCGCCTGGGAACAGGCGGCTAGCACRGTAAGCTTTGTCAGGGGCAGTGAGTGAATGTAAGAGGAAACCTGAATAGGACAAGAGAGATCAAAATCCGAAATTATATTCCATATAACATTCTATTATAGTCCAATTTTCAACATGATTACGGTGATTCAGAGGACAGTGTCTTAGTTTGAGAAAACAAATAGCTTTTCCAGCAGTGATGCACGTTTATCTAGGGAAAAACAAGTAGGGGTGGCGTTGATAGCTACTGCATAATTGTTTTGAAAGGATATAATATTTTAATATGTCGTAAAGCCATACTATATTGTTTTTAATTCAAAATGTGTGAACTACTGAAGAAAGCAGTCTCGAGATAATGTTTAATGAAACAGTAATAAGCAGTAAACCCCTGATTTCTCTGTGTAACAACTCTCAGTGGCTGATTATGAAACACTGACATAGCTTCTTCATGAAGAACCAAACCACATGGAACATGGGAGAGCACATGACTGCAAATTTAATTCAATTAAAGGGTTATATTTCCAAACGGAAAAGATACTTTTAGGGCCCATCGCCAGATGTTTGTAGAAGAGCTCAAAGTTCATCCAGAACTGATCAAACTCCACTAATCCTCCGTTCTCCACTGTTCTCTTCACCAATAGATCAGAGTCCAGGACAAACTGGCAAAATGAAGCTTCCCCTTCCACTCACTTCCCCTTAGTCATTCCCCTTCTCCTTGATTTTATTCACTCCCCATTCAAATCAAGTTGGTTTGGGTTTTTGTTRAGAAAAAAAGAGAGAAACTTTGTCATTCTGTACTATTAATTATATCTTACTCTCTATATATGACACCTATCTCAAGTCTAGACTACGTATCTGTAACATAATACATCTMTAATATCCACAATACATGTATATGTACATATATAATACATATATAAGAATACATGAGGCTAAATCTTTAGTCATAATAGTCAACATGTACAAGCGTGTAGCCCCAGTGCTCCTTTTTTCAGGTCCCTTGAGCCACACCAATACACTCTTTACCTCATTCCATTCCAGCTAGTCAATCTACTTGCCAATGATGTAAGTAGCACCATCTAATCGCAGAACCATAGCATCTGAACTCCTCTGCCCCTGCAGACACTAACCAAGAGCCACTTCCTCTTTCTCATCAAATTCTCGTCCCTTGACAACCGTTGTTCCTTCTCCCTGAAGGGATGTGTGAGCCAGAAGCTGAAAGTCTTATAGCGTACAGACCTTCCCCTCCTTCTCTCATTGAGGAGGAGGAATCGGGTCCTAAAATTAAGAGTTCTTAGAAGCTAACTTCCATTGGCACCGAGCTGAAATATACCAAAATCAGCAAGGTAAGCATGGGCTACTTGTAGAAGTTGAAGTCTTGCAGTTTTATGCAGCTTAGTACAAAAAGTTTAGTGGTAGCCCTGTCATAAATACTGTTCTGCCTCCCTGCTGTGGCCATGGAGGAAATAGAGGTTGACCAACACTGTAAGGAATGAGCCACCTATAGATCTCATTCTGCTTCTCTTTTATTTCATGACCACTTTTGTAATTCCTTTCACTTCCCAAATTTGAAGATCTCTCTATTATTAGAAATAGGAATTTATTCCTCTCTTCTGAAGTGTTTTCATACATTTGTACTTCAATAATAATAATGTTTCTTTGCAAAGCTATTCAATGACTGCAATTATGAGGCATACTCTACGTTAGAAGCGAGATGATTCCGCGTTCTAATTGAGCCCTTCACTTGTTCAACTGAAGGCACATTTTCTGAACTTCCTTAATTAAATTGTCCTCCCACACTCTTCTGAAGTACATAGCTTTGGACTTTCTCTCTCCTCTTACAGCCTGTTCCTCCTAAACAGAAGAGCTCCCTGACAACATTTTCTTTTGTCTGTGCCTTTTCTACATTTGGTGTAAATTCCGCCGTATTAAACATTTAGTCTTTCAAAAGACAGTTTATGCATCTTCTACAATACCATTTCCAAATTTGTAAAAGTTCTTCTTTATATCAGATGAAATGTGATTTTTCTTTAACCCATGTCTAAATTTGCTAGCATTAAAAATGTTAACTGCACATCCTAAAATTTAGTGTCCTTATAGTCTTAAAATTCAGCTTTGAACTTAAACACTGTATTAAAATTGGCATCGTAGGATTCAGTGTCTTTGTGTCTCCCCTCTACTTAATTTCACTAAGTAAACTGAAGTGGAATTAGAGGAAAGGTCCACACATAGATAAACAGCTAGGAAAAGAGAGAAGGGTAGAATTAAATGCTTACAGTGAAGTCTAGAAAATATTTGTGCTTGTGCCTGCTTTGCTTAGCTCACACATAAATGAAGCAGAAAAGAAGACAAATAGTGAGGCAAAACCCATTTTTTAACAATATTTGTCAGTCAGGGTAATTAAGATAACAGGTCATTATACAGGACTGCAGAAGATCTCAAGGTCGGTACACCTTCTGGCCAAGTAATGAATTTCAGCAGTCATTTCAGACAAATGTGAAATGACGCACATGAGTGACTGGGAAAGGAGGAAGAATGATTATTTTTTGTTAACATATACAATGATGGAGTTGGAGTAAATACATCTATGAAAATGTCAGTTTGATGCTGCAGCAGCCCAAAAGCAAGTCAGTTGTTGAACAGTTTCAAGAAAGGAAAAGAATAAAATAGAAAATACCATTATCCTATACTCTAAGCTATGGTGCACTCATRTTCCAGTTTCCCTCCCTTTCCTCATCTCAGAAAGAATGAAGTGGTTAGGGTACACTGAAGGAGAGCAAGTCTGATCAATCATGTAAGGCCGTTCTGATCAAAGAACAATAAACAGACCAGCATTTTTCAGTGCGAGAAAGAGAGGAGTAGAAGGAAGCCTCTATGATAGAAATAAGGAATGGATATGATAGGAGCATCCTGTGGTAGTGCCTAAAATAGGAATCTATAAAAACAGGAGTGGCTTAGGAAGTTCCTGAGGAGACAATTGCTAGCGACTGGGTAGGTTCACATGAGGTGCCCAAWGGGGCTTTTAAGATGTCCTTGGGGATCCCACCTGGCATTCAGCTACCACTCCAGAACAGCACAAGGCTCTTGCCCATCTTTGACATATCTGCCAGCCCCATGAGGATGTCTCAAGTATTCTAGGTCATCTCAAATAGCTCTAAAGGTCCATGCTTAGCCAACAGAAAAGCAGCCACTTGGGAGGTAGCTAGCACTACTAGCTACTGTTGCAGGAGACAAGCTGCCACTTCTGGGGTTAACCCATGTGTCACAAAGCCGATGTATACTCCAGCTAGCCCCAAGTGAGCTGCACCATGCTGTGTAGTCATACCAATTGTACCAGTGTGAGCAGAGGCCACAGTGACACAGCTTCACTCTTTCTGGGACTGAGCTAGCTTATGCATTTCTTTGCAGTACTACATCTCATAATGCAGGCGCAGTGTGAAGCTAAATATTACTACTGAAAACAAAGCTTCTGGTGTTTGTCACAATGGAAACCTCATTTGAAGGTGGCGCAGTTGCCGACATGACTATGTATGTAGAATTAAGATAGTAGAAAAGAGAGAACCCAGTCTTGCGCTGAGTTTTTACAGCTGGTAGGTAAAAATTTCTCCCAGGTTTTTAATACTAGTACATTTTGCATGGAAATCAAAAGATACAGAAGCCACAAAACTTTAAAATGTCAGTAATTTTGAGAGAAAAGCTTTTCTTAAGATTACTTTTTGTTGTCAGTAAATCAAAATAGCTCAATATATCATGTTTACTGTAATTCTGAAGAAAACCATGGTTAAAAAGGTCTAGTAGTAGTTATAGCTATAGCAATCTTTCCCTTTTTCTCCTTTCTACAGTATTCTCACCAACCAAGAATTTTACATTCTGACGCTATTCAAAAAGTTGCAGCAAACACAGATGTTTCCAAAATGTGGGAGAATGATTTGCGCCCTATCCTGATAGAAAGATACTCAGGATCACCAGGAAATCATGTCGTACGACAGGTAAGACAACATTTCCTGAAAACCTCTAAGAACATCTATTATTTATATTCTGGTAGTGCCTTTAGTGACCACTAAAGGGATGGACACGTTCCTTTCATTTGGTAGGATGAACTCTTATCATTGTTCAAGTCTAGACTGCATAGAGCCTACATGACACAGCTTGCACTTTAGCTGACATTATTGTCCAGGGCTGCATAGCACAATGGGAAAAAAAAAAAGTTTTAAAATTTACATTTTAAATGAAAAAGCTCACCTCAGGTTTGGTACCCAAAGTACAACACAACAATTGTCCTTTTCCTCACATGCGCAGGCTTTTGGCCAATGGTTCAAACCCCCTGGGATCCTACACGGGGATGAAATAAATGACACCCCCCGCCCATTTTCTGGAGAGGTCCTGTGCTGTTACACTCCCCTGTATTGTTGTGTCAGATGGGTGTATCAACACAAAAAGGAATCAGAGGGTCCCAAAGTGGCAGGCAGCCTAGATGGTCGACATGACAAAGCACAGCACTGGTTTAAGTACAGCGCTAGCCTTCATCTACCCTTTAGGCAGTGACTCAACAGCTCCAAGATAACCCTAACTACAAGAAGTTTATTTGCCACTCTGCAGTTGGTAGACTGGAAAAATGTGKCTTTTTTATGCTTTGTGCGTGCACGTGTGCATGTGTCTGTATCAATTTAGCTTTGCGGTTTCTTTAGTGATACCCTGGAAGGCAGCCAAATGAAAGGGGAAAAAGTGAGAAAAACAAAAGAACAGCTGAGCCTAGGCTAGAAAACCATAAATCATATTCAGAACAGGATCATCCTGTTACAAGGTAACAGCATGTACTAAAGTGGACCCCCACCAAAGGAAAAAAAAAAGAAGAGTCCTCCATTGTCAAAGCACAATGGAGTTTGAAATGGATGACATTTCTTTGTTAAGACACAGAAAATGCATCAGACTCCTTTAAGGAAGAAGGCTAGTGCCAGTCACGGATAGTGCACACTGGGAACTCCATCCAGGCTTATATATTCCTCTTAATCCATAACAGACATCCTTTGCTCAGTTTACAGATAGCGGATAGACCATACAATGCCATAAAAGCTTTCAGAGGGTGACCACAAACAAAATGGAAGTTTGTTCTAGCACTGAGATTAATGGCAATAATCCCACTGACTTCACTAAGAGCAGGACAAGTCTTCAAAGTCTATTTTCTTTTTTCCTCTTAGAGGCTTTTCCTAATGTTTATTTAAAGAGAGAGGAATCTGCCTTGAAGAAGCACTCTAGGGACCCATAAAAATAAGTTGCTCAACAGAGATGGCCCTCTAGTAAGAGTTAGCCAGAACTCTGTACTAAGTATAACTGGGGTTGTTAGAGGCATTCTCTTTAGATAGGAAGTTACCTAAAATGAATGATCTCTTTTACAGATTTACTGTGTTCATTTTTATCTTTACATGAGCTACACTTATCAGATTTCATTTTTAAAAGATTATTCTGAAATATTTAATTCTTTCTTTAATTGAAAGGAATCAGACTGTCTCTTATAGCCTTGTAAATGACTTATGCCACTTGAAAGGCTGGTTTCTCATAGAAGTTAAAAAAACAAACAGCATTTTTTTTTATACTGCTGTGGCATCTATGCATGGTAATTGTCAAAATAGCCACAACAAGTTCTCTGCAGCCAGTTTTGACATTTAATTTAATGACACAACTGAGTTTAGATTTGAAGAGGTAAACATTAAATATGTCCTGGTTACACCTGAAAAAACACTGGCCTGGAAACTTCAGAGAGCAAGACCTTAATGTGCCATATTAATGGGCAATCATTCAAAGCACCCTCAGACTCCAAAGGTAAGACACAGAAGGGAGAAATTAATAGCAAGTGAGCCAGTCAGAGGCTGGTAGGTAGCAAAGGTGTTCCTTACTTTAGATAGTGACATTCAATTTTTTGCTATAAAATTTATCTTTTAAAAATACCATGAACTTACAGAAATAAGCCTAAGTGCCACTATTTGTTAGCTAATGACAGTTTGTCTGCAACATCTTTCCGAAGCAAGCCATATTAATCTGATTTTTTTTTTTAATTGCAGCACATCAAGCACCGTCTCCAAAGATTGCAGGCTGGTTGGGAAATTGAAGAAGATACATTTCAGAGATACACACCATACGGGTATCAAACATTTTCAAATATTATCAGCACTCTCGACCCCTCTGCAAAACGCCATCTAGTACTTGCTTGTCACTACGACTCGAAATTCTTTGGACAACGATGGCAGGAGAGAGCGTTTGTAGGAGCAACTGATTCAGCCGTGCCTTGTGCTATGATATTGGAGCTGGCACGTGCCCTGGATAACAAGCTTCAGTTAATCAAGGTAGTTTGCTTGTTTCATTTTCATTTGGTTTTGCAATAGCAATAGGCCTTAGGGCACTTCCATGTTCTCTGCATGCCTGCATGCCCGATTCTCTGATTGCTGTGCCTCTGGTAGAACTCCCATTGACTTCAAGAAGAACAGAACAGAGACCTGTATCTACTACTTTAGAGTACGTTATCACATTGAAACTTCTTATGCAAAGGGTGGCTATCTAAAAATTATCTAATAAATATGTACTATATAAACATAACAATTTATACATGAGTAGTACATGTTTCATAGACTCAGCAAGATATAATCCTACTTTCTATCTAAAAGGCACAGAACCCTACTCAGAAGCTCCTGACGTATCCAGTAACATCTAGGGTCATTGACAAAGTTTTGTTGCTTTCTGAATCTTGCATTTTTAAAACCTCTCACTTGTATTCTGTTTTGGGAGACTGATGAACTAATTGCTGTGCAGGAGAGTTACACTCACGTCCCTCCATCCCATAATGATTTCAAGCTTTTTTTCTTGTTTTTCTTCATCAAATTGAATAGTGTATTTATTAAACAAGTGATGGCTGAGTACAGGAAAACAGTCAAGTAATAGTATAATATTACCAGTCTGTGTTACGTACGCTATGAAAATCTGTTTCAAAGTGCTGCCGTTGCTGGGCACAAAAATTTGTTGATCAAATTTGTTTGATCAAATTTTGTTTGAAACAAAATTTGTTGATACCAACTTGTGGGATTACAGATTCATGAGTGCCATCTACTGGTTCAGTATTTACTATTTACAGAAGAATACTTCTCATACACTAACAGAGCTTTCACAGGAAAAGGTCTCTCAAATGTTTTACAAAGTGTTGGGAATACACTCAGCTCGGGTACTAAAATTACTTGTCGGCAGTTGTTTCCAGAAACTGATTTGGTGCCTTCTGGCATCAGAATATTTAAGAATTAGAAGATAAGAATATGCCGATGTTTTTAATCACAAAACAAAGCACTCCTGTAATACATATGCTTTCATTTAGAAGCTTCATTTAGAATAAATTTGCCTGATGGTTATTTATGGAACATCCTGCACACTGACTTAAGACTGGAATTTTTCTCAAGTAATACATCATTTTTTGATTAAATTGTTTTATCATGTAAGATGACAGCATTTTACAAAAAGGCAATCTAATTACTTTGCACAGGCTACCACTTGTACAGTCTGTTAACAAAATATACTTTGGGATCCATCTGCTTAATACATTAGCTATGACCTTTTTGCTCTACTCATAGTAGCATAATAGAGACTGTTATGTTTTCAGCCAAATCTATTTATACTTTGACTTGAAGCTGTGATTTTTATCTTGACGTTTCTCCAGTTATATAGAGTTAAGTTTAAAATTAAAGGGCAAAGACATCTCTCTATATTATTCAGGCCTGGGAATGTGTTAAACAGTAATAATAATAATAACAACAACAACAACAACAAGTACTACATTCTAAAATTCAAATGGCATTAATAGTTTCCTCCAGGACGMAATGCAAAATGACTGCTATCAAAAGAGCTCTGTCCTGTGCAGAGGACAAAGGGCAGCAAAGCATCGCCATTAGAGAAATCCATGTATCACTGTGAGTATAATCAATATCACCTTGCCTACATGAGCAACATTTTATAGAAGTTTTCCACTACTGTTTATATTGGATCAGCTCCAGCTAGTTGTGAGTTGTAGCCCATACAGGACATGAGTGTTGCCAGTGACCCCACCTTTTTAACCACATCATGCAATTTCACTTGAAGTAACATTAATTCATAGAGGGGTTAAAATATATATGGCAACTTCCAAAACTACAGTTCCTAAGACTGTTCATATAGTGGAACCGAACTGGGTTTAGCCATCTTGTAGATTACTAGGAAACGCTGCCGGTGCAAACAAGGCTTCAGTTAGTAAACAGAGAGAGAAAAAAGGCTCCTTTTACATTGGGAAGAAATTTCACACAGATGTCTCCTATGATTAAATAAATGAATCATATATTCTCAGTTTTTACTGCTGTGATATTTTTGGTTGTTGAAAGGGAAGGGCGTATCTACTCCATTCTCTGTGCTTTGGTTTTGGGGTAAAGCTGCCTGGGTGGTTGCAAGTCCTCATGAAGGAAAAGCAATGGTTGTTCTTCTCATGACTGACTGCTCTTTGTCCCTTAAAGAACCATCAACTTTACAAAGACATAATTCACCTCCACCGATGCACAACTGTAGCAGAGATATTACACCTTTGTGGCGCTATCAAGTAATAATATTAGCACTCACATCAGGTGTTGTTGCTGACATGTCTCCTCATTATTTGAGATGATGTTTCTGATAGCTGGTTTTGCAGACCTGTCTCAACATACTCAGCTCACGTCCACTAAAGTCAGAAATGAAACTTTTAACCAGAACCAAAATGATACCAGACTGGAGAATGTGTCATTGTGCTACATAAATGATAATGACTGATCACTACCACTATTTCACCATAACATGTSTTTAACAGCAGCCACAGGAAGGTTTGCATACGGTACCTTGAAAATATACCCCTGGTGATGTTGCTTATGTGACTACAGTATTTGTCCTTTATTTAATGTTCTGGCCAGAATCAGTTATGTTACTTTTAACTTCCTTTGACAGACCAGCTCAACGTCAAGACCAGACCTTTCACTTCAGCTCATTTTTTTTGATGGTGAAGAAGCCTTTGTCCGGTGGTCACCTTCCGATTCCCTCTATGGATCTCAACACTTAGCTCAAAAAATGGTATCTACTCCACATCCACCTGGTTCAACAACCACAAATCAGCTGCAGGGCATAGTAAGTGGCTTTCACCACCCTAATGAGTGAGTAAATTGCATTTTTTTAATATTTAATTAGTAATTGGCCAAACTCCCAAGAAGCCATGAACCCCACCAAAGTTAAAGGAAGAAGCAGGCTTGTGGAAATTTTATGAGATGTGATAAAATAGAGAGTTGGTAAGAGCTTTTTAGGTGAATCTGCTTAGACCTTCTCCATGCAAGTATAAGGAGTCATCATAGAAAAATAAAAATACACAAATTTATTAGAATATAAACTAGGATACCCACCTTCTTCAAGAGAGAGTATTCAAAGTGATTAGGAAAGAGCACAGACATAGTATCGGTCTATGAGCAAATCTCCCCTAGGTCAGCGCTAGGCTACAGCAAGCTCTCTGTTTCCCTTTGATTCCTACTAACATTCTGTTTGTCTGCTCCCTTCTCACTGCTGAGACGCTTTTCTTCTGTCACTGTATCTTGTGACTCATAAAATGTCTTTCCCTGGGGAAGAAGCAATTTCCTCTTCTTTCTCCCCACCTACCATAGTTTTTCTTTTAAAGGAATATAACACACAAACTGCAAACAAAGCAATGCAGTCTGCTTCAGCTTGAGGAACAGAGAAACTGCCTACCTTTTTCCTCCTCAGAAAGACACCAAAATCTATCAGATTGGAGTTGGGTTCTGCTAATGAGTTCTTCTCAGGCGCCATGGTAGAAAAGCCAGATCTTTGTCCAGAGCTATCAAAGACCTACTCATGACCTATACAGGAACCAAGAGGTTTCATTGCTGCTGCTGCTGTTGATGGTGGTGTAGTAATGTAAAGAATTCTGTATTAAAGATTCTTTTTTCTGTAGGACCTGCTTGTACTACTGGATTTAATTGGTGCACCAAACCCAGTCTTTCCCAATTATTTTCCAAACACTATTCGATGGTTTCAGAGGCTTCAAGCAATTGGTAAGGAGAGGGGTATGGGCTTTTGATGAATTTGAAAATTTCATRTGTAGTTTCTGAATGTATTAAGTCCTGTAAATCAGATTTTTAGATTACTTTTCTGGTTTACAGTTATAATATTTAACAATGTAAATGTGAAAATTGGTGCATCTTAAACCTATACAAAGATTTTAATATTTAATTAATAAAATAACTGAGGAAGATTCCCAGACACTTGGAAGCCATGAAACAGATTCTATTAATAATTGTCACTCTGCAACTCTTGGGAACTGCTTCACTTCTGTGTTTTAGTTCTCACTTCYGTAAAATGGCAGTAATAGGACCAATCTTGAGGTCTTCTAAGTACTAAACAAATGCAAAAGACAGTCACCAACTCCTTTTTCTTCTTTGATGGAAAAAGCTTCCATGTGAGAGGAAAAATAATTCAAATGTGCCAACATGCATTACATTATCCAAAAGTTGTAATAATCACTTTCATTGTGAATTACAGAGCAAGAACTACACAACATGAATCTGTTGAAGAATCACCTTGTTGAAAGGCAGTATTTCCAGACTACTTTACATCGAGGCTTGGTTGAAGATGACCACGTTCCATTTTTATTAAGAGGTACCGGAAGCTCTTATATTTTAAAGTATAAGTTCAGTAACAAATGCATCATTTAGTGAATGAGCAAGTGCGTATGATCCTGTTTTTCAAGTTTATTTGCCCCAACTTGAGGCTTCCAAATCCAACTTTATGCAGGCCAAGAGTCACAGCTTTGAAAAACATACCCAAACAAAAGCAGTGATAAAACATGCCCATCATCATTTTGCATGAGCGCAGCTCCAATGGCACAGAGATAATGGAAATTTCTGTCCCCAGTAGTGCCCTAAAGATATGCAACTCTGATCCAGTGGGATATCACTACATACCACTCTAGCCAGCTAGTTACTATTTCTAGGAGCAGTGAAACACTCAAGGGTCGTATCTTCGAAGACTACAAAAATCTCTAAAGATCTGATGTCGAAGTTACAGTAATGCTCACTATTACCTGGTTAAATTTGAAGGCACTGACTCSTGCAAAAACTCACGTCCTCAAATTAGACATCCTCATTCCCTAAAGAGAATGGAGATTTCATAACTGTCAGCTTGAGGAGTGGAAAAGGTGCATAGAGTAGCCAGCAGAAATAGCAAAGGACACAATATGCCTGAAATCCCTCCTGGAATTAGGCACATACCTGAAACTGGGATTCCCTAAGCATTTCTCCTAGCAGACACCCGTGCCATAGCCTGACTTTTGCATCCCTTCTTTTCCTTTGGGATGCAATCAAAGAAAGGGAAAGCAGTTGTACTACTGCTGCCACCAGGTCAGTGATTAAAGCACTTGTCCAAGTTCAAGATGTGGATATGATGTCCTCAGTTCAAACACTCAGCAGAGCATCTTCAAAACTAAGGTGGGCCAAAGAAGGGTAGTAGATACAGTAAACTCTTCTGATTGAAGTTTTCCACTGTACAGCAATGACTACAAGAGTCATATTGCTAGAGAAGGGTTAACCAAAAAGGAATGTAACACTAGTTCAGCGAAGAGGGTATCTACTTAGGAAAGGAGGGAGGYATCTTCATATCCAGCCCCTAATTTTACCATTGCTTATGCTGTTAACTACTGAGTAATGTAAAATGCGCACACGGCCCTGGAAGCAGGCACAAGAGCAGCTACACCTCTCCACTTCCAAGCGAGTGCTCTCTTCACTGAGCTATGGTTACTGTCTCCTGCTCAATGGCTCTTCAACTCCATGAATCTTTCATTTTTCACACCAAGGCAGGGCCCAGGTCCAATGAAACCAACACAGCCATCATATGCATGTCCAGCCATATCAAAAATCCTACATGGGAGAAGCTGATAGGGGAAAACAATGACTACATCTCAAAACTTTTTCTAATAACACGATTAACACCTAGTGAAAAAAACAGATTCCTCAGTGGTATGCAGCTGAAAAACGAGAGAGGAAAAGCAGTAAGACAGGAAAGAGGCTGAAGAGAAACAACGCTCCCCCCAAAAACGATGAGGAAGCAGAAGACTGATTTAACTCCTCTTTTACCTAAAAGTTGCAGTATGTATAGGTGGCTTGATGTATGTATATATGCAGTGATACACATCCTTTCAAGTGGAAGTTCTTTTATCTGAGGATAACAGTGGTTCTATTTCAGAGAGTAAAAATACAGACACCCTATTTTACTATTTATGGAGAGGACTAAAAAATGCTTCAAAAAGTGCTCAGTCTTAACACTGTCACAAGAACATGGTAATCAGTTTTCAGTTTGGGGAGCTGCAGTGGTTTCTCTGTCCTTCTGTGGCTCCTAAACACGGTATCAACAACTACAATGCAAAGGATCTCAAAAAAAAAAAAAAAGCAAGTATCAGAGTAAAACTACTAGCTACAAGTGCCTTAAAAAAAAAAAAAAAACAAACACGAGGGAGAAGTACTCAAAGGAAAGGAAGGTGCCCATTTTAGGAAACACACAATGAAATATATGAGCTGCAGTCACAGGCTTCAAAAAAAGAGAAGGTAAAAGGAAGCTGTAGTGACACGCACTCCTCTATAAAGTAAGCTTATTGAGTAGTTACCTGACTCTATTGCTAAATGGTGACATAGCAATTGGCTTAATAAAATTCTCCATGTATTTCTTCTCCAAATTTCATTTTCCTTCTTATAGGGGTTCCAGTCCTACATCTGATTCCATCCCCTTTTCCTGCAGTATGGCATACCGTGGAGGACACAGAAGAAAACCTTGACAAAACCACTATCGACAATCTCAGCAAAATCCTGCAAGTGTTTGTACTGGAATATCTAAACCTGTGATAGACAGAATGGCAACAAATTGTACTCCATTCTCAATACTGTTTGCCCACCTTCACATTTCCTATTTAATTGCATTGGAGAGCATTAAAGCGAAGCAAAATATAATGATAGCTCTTGCTAGACTGATTATCGATTTAGCTGTTCCTGGCCCAATGTTCCATGTAGCCAAATAAGATCGCATTAAATAAGAATTAGATTCAACCTGGAAAAAATTTGATCTTTCCATGTCTTACCCCTGAATAAAAAAAACTCAGATTTTTTCCAGATCGTTATCACTGTTTTATGTCACATATTAAGATCCCAGGAGGGAATGCCTCCCGCCTTAAGTGTTAGCTACTGTTTTTACAAGGTGTGACCAACTTTTGCAGTGTTCAGCAATGGAAATTTATACCACATTATCAAAACAGGCAAAAATCACACTAAAACAAACTTCTACTTCGGTTTGAACTAAACCACTTCATCCTGAAATGAGTTGCTAGAACTCCTGACACACAGAAGGGATTTTTAATCCTCTCTGCTCCCTCTCTTCCTTCCCTTACAAGGAGGGCTGCAAGGGCTCTTGTCCACAGACAGCAGGCCACCAAGAAACAGAGAAATAACCCAAATTCCATTTTCTTGCTGCTGTTTGTTGGATACTTTTTGATGGAGAAAGGGTGGTGGGGAGTGATGCTAAGAGGAAGGTATGTGGGGGTTTCCATCATGCTTTGACTGCAATACAGGAGATAGAAACAGAAGAGTAGGTGGTGTGTGGGATCAGTGCCRCAGCACACACCATTCATTCATGCGAGAATCATCCACAATTTGACCCAAAATAAAAAAAAAAAGCCTGCTGTTTTTAATACAGATTACATCAGAAGTAATCATATTAGGAAAYTGATCACTTTAGATACTATAGTTTTATATAAATATAATTTTAAGGGCAAAGTGCTATCTATCAAGAGTAAAGTAAGTATGAGAGTCAGAAGCAAGATGACAGTTTAAGCACCAAAAAGTAAGGACAAGCCATAGCCTATATCAGAAAAAGATATTCACAAAGATACTCACTAGTTTAACAACCCTGTGCTCTTACATTCCTTACTGGAATTATTCAGTAAATTTAGTATAACACTATGGCAAAAATCTAGCCTGGAATGAAATCAATAGGAAAAGCCAGAAGAACGGTATTCAAAGGCACCTACAGAATTGTGGTTTCCACTGGTGAGAAAAAGATGAGAGCATTTGAAGAAAAAAAATTAAAAAAAAAAAAAAAAAATCAAGCTGGTAGAGGATGAACTGAGAAAAAACAAGTCAGCATTTTACTGCTCCGAACTTCTTAGAAAGTTCTATCCTGGGCAAAGAGATTTAAAAAGCAAGTAAGCTATGGAGTTGCAGGCATGTCAGATTTGGCCTGTATTTTACCATTTTCCTAAAGCAAATATTTCTGAACCTAAGACAATATTGCAACTTTAAAATATGTATGTAAATAGAAGTATGTATTTACAGCAATGCAAATTTGTAAAATTTTACTATTACAGGACAGCCTGAAAATGAAATTCAATCTGGTTTTGTTGCTCAAGGTGAAACAAAAGCATTTTATGTTTTCCCATCAGTTTAACATTTGGGGGAAATGTTTCTATTTTGCATGCAACTTCTGAAATAGAATACAATGAAAATTCTAAAAATTGGACAGATGTGTTTATTTTCAGATATTACTGTACATCTCTGTAAATACATCAAAGCTATTTGAACTCTTTGCTATCACTTCTCCTCTACTTCAGCCCATGAGAAAAAATTCTGAACAACTGAATTAAATCTTTCGAAGTTTGAATACTCTGAGCAGTATAAGGCACTTACTGCACCCCCCTAAAGTGGCGAAAAAAGGTAACAAAATGGCTATATACAGAAATATTAAACATGAGTTTGTGTGGCTTTCTTTTTTACAGGTCARCTCTTGTGGTACTTCATACTTTGCAGGGCCTCTGAAAAACACAGTATGCATCTGCAGTGTGCACTGCTACTCTGCTTCTTCAAGAATTTGAAAGTTAAAATAGGCTTCATTATGAAATGTGGGGTCAGAGGGCTGTTATAACTGGGAAAAGCCYAATTTTTAAAAATCTCTATTGTAGAGTTAGTTGAAACCATAATTTAACCATATAGTACACCAAGTCTCTGGCATGTCAGTTTAATCACCAACTTCTCACTGCCTGAGCATGCAGTTCTCTTGAGTTGTTTACTCAGTTCAAAGAAATGAGATACAGGTTGGTATAATATGATTTAGTGGTTCTCAAAACATGAAGAAAACATGAAGAGGCTTGCTTTTTTTTTTTTCCTCGGGTTTTTGGGGTTTGGGGTTTTTTTGTTGCAGGAAAAGAGGGCCATCTCTTAACTGGATGTGAGCCCTGGAAAGGGTTTACTTAAAGAGGGGAGGGTCATCATCTTATATGATCCATCATTCATTTAAAAAATAACTGCTGGAAGAAAAACTTACATCGGCCCAGAAGCCACATGAATCCAAGAATCTAAGCTCCCAAAAACACAAGAACCTGAAATAGTCGGTAAAGCAAAGACATGGTGCAAGGTGGGTTCTCACTGCTACGAAGGCAGAGAAGAACAAGCAGGTAGGAAAAAGTCTAGCCATTTGACAAAATACCCAGAAAACAAAAAATACAAGTGAAAAGACCAGGACTGGTATCTCCCACTCTCRGTTTCAACACTGAGTATTAGTAAGTATCCAGATCCACAGGATCTGGACATGCACAGTAGAGATGATCACTTCAGAATTCAGAGATAGGCTTTATGTTAAGAACCTATCCCTGGATAGTTTCTCTGTCCCTATTGTATGGTGGCAGCAGGGGACAGAAATCAACTGAGGGACTTCAACTAATCTAATAATCACACAAATCAGCAGAATTGCTGCACAGGTTCTCTCCTTGAACAGGATTTGTCACATCTCAGTCAAGGGGGGGGGGGAAATAAAAATCATCAATCTACCACCCACGAGAGGCTGTCACTGGCTTGTCAGAGTCCTCCCGAAGGTGTATGTGGTTATTACCTGGGTGAAGGGAACGCAGAACAGAATGAACTCAAGAGCCGTTACTCAATAGGTAAAGCTGCAAACACCCCCTATATTACTTTAGTTATTTGTATTGTAGTAGGCGCTCTAGCTCCTTTTATATCAGGACAACGCAGTTTTTTCACAAGAATCTTAAGCCTAAGTAATGGCACATGCCCCTCAAATTCTCTAAAGCTTGATGAATTTACCTACAAGTGAAGTGATCCTATGCAATCACAGTTGGAACAAGGTAAGGGAGTAACAATGCTAAATCCTCTGGTAGACAGAAATGACAGCAAGTACCAGTCCTCTTTTTTTCTCTAGCTGAGGCATCATTCCTATCGCTAGGAATGAAGATGATATAAATTASCAATTCTTATTCACCACATTTCAATTAAACATTTAGATTGTGACCACCTAAGAGCAAAATACAATTAGAGAAGACAAAATGCAGTAAAAATGCTTTCTGTAGAGTTATTATAAGGACCCAATCTACATTGGTAGCAGACCCAGCAAAACAGTTCTGAAGTTTCACACATCTGCTCATTGAGATTGAAGCATCACCCGAGAGCATCACTTAATATATATAAAAAGATAACTATAAAATCTTGTACACAAATTACCACTTTCTCCTTGTCATTTAAGGATGGCACTGATTTTATTTTCCTCGTATAAAAGGAGACATTWTACTCTGCTGATTTAACACATATTCTTAATATATTCATAACAATAAAGCAGCTAAAAAGCTGTTCTAATCTCTAAAAGAATCTTTATCATCTGCACATACGATATATATTGTAAACAATCACTCCAAAAAAATATTTCTGTTAAAGTGATTATATTGCACTCAGAATTCTGGGATTCTCATTCTCCCTTCTCATTTTAAATCAAAGATCAGCTTCATTTTTTAATAAAATGGAGCTTTAATTTTCTACTAGAAACAAGTAGGCATGCAATCAATATAATACAATGTATTTAAAATGTCAGAAAAAGGGCAAGTGTTTGGTTATGAAACTGGAGTAAGGAACAATTCTCAGATAGGCCACATGAGAGTAGTATATTGTAAACATTCTGCTGGCTCTAAGGTGTTGCAGATGCTGTGGAGAGTGCAGTCTAGTTCAGCACCTAAGAGGTACAGAGAATCTGTTCAAGTGTTCTGTACTTCAGTGAATTTCCATGCAGCAATGGCACATGTAATAGACTACATAAAAAGACAGCGTAATGAAACAAAGGTGATTACTGAGCTAATACTGACCTCATAGAAACATACCCAATTGTTGTAAGTTCATTGTAATCTTTAAATGCAAGTTTTCCAGGTCATTACATTTTCTAACACAGCAATGAAACTGTGACTCTGCTTGCAGATGAAGTACAGAACTAGATTCCCTACTTGTAGGTTACATGGACCGTTACCAGTGGCAGTCTGGACACTACCCTCAGCCTAAAACATCCCAGCAAGATACCATCACGCAGAATGTCACCTTGCTTTGTTTGCAAGAGTGACRCCCTCCTCCATGCATTGGAGCGAGAAACACAGGTAGTGGAGGGAAAAAAGAAAAGAGGAAAGCAATGTCCTTATGCAGAAAAAGAAGTCATCAGCCAGTGTGAAGAGGCCACAGATCTTTAAAATGCAAATGAAGGCTGTTTTCTCAACTCAGTTCTACAAGAGAAAGATTTCTCTACCAAACCCATTATCTTCAGGTAACATATTAATATCTTTGGAGTCCCTGAGATACTACAGCTCCATATAACCACCCTGGACAAATGGAGAGACTTAGTAGACAGATTAAGAAGGTGGAAGCCAATATATAGCACCCTGAGTTGCAAGTGACAACAATAGGAATGGGCAGCCCACTCCTCAACAGCCAAGAGATGCAGAAGAAAGTGCAGAGGAGGTATTGGCTACGGAATTAAAAGACACATACTGCACAGGAGAACAGAAAAAAACTGAAGTATTTCTAAAAGGCCTTTCCCTGTTATCAGAGCAGTGAAGAAGACGACATCAGTCAGAGGGAAGAGCGCTCTGAGAAAGGCCCTGAAGAAATATGGCCGCCTAGATGTACAGCAGAACAATAATGCAAAAGCAGAGACAAGTTAGGCCGTCTTGTTCCAAGCATGCCCCAAGGGCTAAGCACTCTAGCAATGACTGTCAGTGATCACTGACCTGTACTCTGGATATAAACCAGGAATATAAATAGATACTTTTTCCCCTGAAACTCCAGAAAAAATACAAAGAGGAAAAATACAAAGTCACAATAGAATTAGAGAATACTTTCCATAGTCAAAAATGAAATACTGGCTTCAGAAACAATACAGCCATCTGCTCTGTATCTTAAATAGGGTTAATCATAAAAAAGAGGTGCTTGTAAAATCTTAAGTTTGAATTATTTTATTTCCCAGTATATTGCTAAGTTATTTTGCAGTTAAATCAAAAAGGAAGAAATATCAGAGATGAATATGGAATACTTACAACTAGAAAATGGTTGCTGAACCATCTGGATTTCTATAAAAGCATCAATAAAAATGTAAAAACACGGTCTCACAAAATTAATTAGAATCTGAAATGCCAGATTGTCTTCACAATGGCCATAATATGAATACTGATGGATTTTTGCAACCAAAAACTAATTGTGACTTTGCCAAAAGATGGCTTAATACAGCAATCAAAACACCTCTAAAAACTGGGACTTGTATTTCTGCCATTTCCTATTCTCTCTGCTATTCAGCATTCAGTAAGCAATTCTCATTAGAAAAAAAATGCTACCTAGTCACAATTTTACTCTCTTATGGAGTTGTGCTATCTCTCAATACATTCTTGGGAAAATAAAGAAAAGTGAATAAAAGCTGAATAGAAATAGACACTCTATAAAAACTACCTGTAAGGRATCATAAGTCTGGAAAACATTTGTGGCATTACACAGGCTACTGCTGACGCAAAGAAAAAAATTGCAATTTAACCATTTCATTAATATGAACAATGCACTTGTTCCCAGCCATTTAGAATGATCTGACATTCCAAATGTTTATAAAAATTGGGTAATAAAAGAATTAAGTCAATACCCTTAAGTACAATAAATAATGGTGTTTATTATGGTCGGGGTTGCCCACGAGTGTTTGTTCCATATCTGCTCGGGACATTTGTAAAACCAGTTCTGAATCCTTGAGTTGCTCCCATTCCCGGTATTCCAAATCCTTGATTAAGTACACTGTTGTAGGGTGCGGATCCATGATTAAAGCCCAATCCGTAGGGCCTTGTCTGAGTGTTTAAAAGGATGACTGGACTCACATTTTTGCCTGGTGTATTAAAAGAAAATTCTGGCGGTGGGCTGCTGGGCTTAGCTGGAGTGGATGTAACAGGGTTCAAATTAGCAGCAGCTTTCAAAGATGGCATTGGAATAATATGATGATCTGAAAGGTTCAGAATATTGTTTGCAATAGGTACAGATGATAAGGTAGGTCTGATCCAGTCATCTTTGAAAATCTGAACAGTCAAGGTAGAGACCAATGTGTATAACCTGTTAGTGACATGGGCAAGTACCATTTGTTCGTTTGCATCTCTCCGGATTCGGACATGTACTGATCCAGCCTAGAAAGTGATAAAAATAAGTTGGCTGTTAACTGTTACTTCAGTAAAGATTCTCCATATGCAGTCAAGAAGAGGTAAGTTATCCTGCAGAGAATTACGCAAAGACCTTTTGCAGTGGAGACTACTGACTAAATTGAGAAACTTACTAAGTAATTCCATAATTAGGATACATTTTGATCTTTCCTAATGCATTGATCTCTGATGAACACATCAAGATCGTAATTCAGGAAAAGCGAGTCTACAACATGTGATGGCAGAAAAGGAAAGGCAACAGACGGGGAAAAAAAGTGGCCCAAAAGAAGAACAAAGTGCAGACAAACTCCATATTCCAACTTTAGGAACAAGTGTCATCACTGTGCAGACAAGAGGAGAACATGCATGGCAGACATGCTCAAATTGGGACCATTAGCAAGAACAGAGGCAATGCCCCTTGTGGGATTCAGACTAAGAGTTTCTCCTGGACTTGCACGTAACTGCAGGCTGCCCCTGCCTTCCTCTCAGTAACACCATCTCATTCACCTTGAACTAATGCTGCAGAAGAGAACAGGACACAAAACAGAACCCCTCACATGCTTTTTCAGTTTGTATTTAATAAAGAACATGGTTCACAGCCTGTGCTATATAAGCCATTTTTACATCAGATGGTGCAGCTGAAAACATATCCAGGTCCCAGGAAGTTTCTACTACAATCTGGAAGATGCCAATAGGTAAATATGGATACAAAGGTTTTGTAAATATCTGTGATCAATCCAACAATGCTGTGATCCAGTATTTTGGGTGGCAGAAYAGTAAACTGAAAGCTATTTTCACATCAGCAAGTCAGAGCTGCTGCCTCTTTTTTTTTTTTTTTTTTTTTTTAAGAAGGGTAGCATACTGGAAGAATTCAGAAGTAGAGAAAAATTCTAAGAGTCTTAATTTTTCAGCTGTCACAACATACCTGCATCAACTTAGGAATAATTGAGTTCTGTGTGATCATTCTGTATCACAAAAAAAACCTTAATTTCTTTCAGCTTACAGAATATCAGTACGTAACTGTAGCTGTTTTTTTCCACCCCCTCCCCCAGAAATGCTGAAAACATACGATTTTACTGTAGGCCTTTGGTACCTGAAGGTTTACAGTTTTCTTTTTCTCCCCTCTGAGACGATTTACAATAATATACCATTTGAAAAATGTCTTTACTATTGTTCGGGGTTTTCTTCACTGCCAATATACAAAAGAAATTCTATGGTTGCAAAATGCATGCTTTAATCCAGAGCTGAATATACATAAATAATATTAACCAATAACAAAGCCTTAAAAAATATAAAGGACAGAGGAAGAGAAGTTTTTCAATAAATCACAAGGACTGAGTACTGACTCCATCAAATTTTTTTATATTTAAGATTTCAGAAGAAATATCTTACTTTATTTAAATAAAAAATTTGAAGTAGTAACTGACAACTCTCTTTTAAAGGCTAAAAAGACAATAAAGACGTAACTTACCAAAGTGCCAAAACCTAATGTCCAGAAATGCTCATTTCGAACTTCCAAGACACCATCCAAAGTTGAAACCTAATTTTACACAAGCATCCAGAAATATGAAAATAAATTAGAAATAATGTTTCAAATCTTTTTACAAATGTACTTTTACACATAGCTGAATAGTACAGCATTTTCAGTAGTGAAGTAAAAGCTTCCATACTACAGAAAGGATGATGTCTGTTAATGATGCCACTAATGCTTGTCTACTGTACTTTTGTTACCCTTCAACATCCAAATCCACCAAAAAGGTGGATTTAAGTAACTCATTTCAAGTGCCAAATTGCAGTATTTTCTCAACTTGATATGCTATAAGTCAACAGCTGTCTGTACTTCTTTTCCTCCCCCCACTCACATTTGTGAACCTCTTCAACAGTAGCTTGAATTTAGTTAATAAAAACAACAGCCTGCACTAAAACAAATTTGTTCCAGATACCTGAATGACACTATTCATCTTAGATAGCAAGATCCATATTTTCTACATGCAGCTAAAAATAATATTAAAAAAAATAAGTCTTTAGCAATCTTCTTGGACTACTCACAAAAATTCTTCATATTCCTGAATGCTTATTTAATGTTAGCTGTGCACACTGTGTCATGTATTATACACTGACTTACCTCTCTAAGAAGTTTATCTAACTGGCCAATCACATGAGGTGGGGTTGTCTTTAAGAAAAAGAAGAATAAAAAAATTATAATAAAAATTAACTGGCCCTGCTTAAGTAAGACAGCCTTTAAGTCTGGTCTAAATACACAAGAGACCAATGGCATTACACAATAAATTCTTATGACTTCATGACGCATATTTCTACTGCCCTTAAAATTCCTCTAGCACATCACAAATTCCCCTGGGAACACTTCCTATTCAAATGTTTAAAACAGATTTTATGTTTTTAAAAAAATAAGGACATTTAACAAAACTGAAACCACAAAAACCCCTTGTTTTGTGACACTGCCTTACCTGGAGTAGTACTTTTCCACTGTAGACACTCATGGGATACATGGTACCAAATGTCATCAAAGCAATTGCTATAGCAGAGGCTGTGTCTACAGCGAAATAATTGCTAGAGAGAAAGACCAATTTTAAAGAAAAACAGGTATTTACATTTTTGAAAGGCATAAGAATTTTCTTTTGATTCTTTTTCATTCTTTTAGATTGTATATACTCACAGAATATGACACATACTAATCTAATCTGAACTATGCATCTTTAAAAAAAGACGAATATATTCATGGAGTTACAATCCCATTCATACAAAATACAGCTTTTGACGAGATCATTCCTTTAACGTAAAAAATGCAATTTCCTATAGACCGGATACTAAAAGAGTTACTTTTTTTAAACAACAACTGTACGTACTTGATTTCAATGAGCATATACGTAATGCAAAGAGCTAGGGCTCCAGCAATATCAATCAAGACAAAAGGGTTCATTCGTGGCAGAAAGATGCTACTCAATCCTGGGATGATTCCACAAATACTGTAACAAAACAGAAAAAGCAGTTGTCAGCAAGCTGTTCATCATTACTTCAAAATGCAAAAGAGTGACACCCACTATTTCAGCATTTGACTTCAAATACACCTTGCAGTCACAGCAAATGATGTCTCTGAGGACTGAAAAGGCCCTTCTAATTCTGCTCAAAGTTCCATAATAGTCTGATGTCAGCAAAAATTAATCAAGTTCAGATCCACATCACATTATCTGTCATATCTGAAACTAATACTTTTGCATCTTAAATTTGCTTTAAGTTTATCTTCCCATCTACAAAATATTAAGCTACGCTAATCTTTATACAGTTTTTCTACATGTTAAAACACGTATCTTGTGCTACTTTCTATTTTCCGGTAACATAGCTAGCTGTGTCAGCTTTACACAACGCAAGTACTTTACAGGTTCAGATATTGCTATTACATATATGTAAGTCTTGGGGGGGTTGCACATCTCTAGTCTTCAACCTACCACCTTGGTGTGCAAATGTGTTCTAAAGCCAAAGCTAACTAATTCATGGAGTCTGACAAGAGGGAGGAGACCAGCTAGCTGAATGAGAGGAGACCAAAAAACGCATGAGGGAATATTGGGAAAAGTTATTTATTTATAGTTATCTGCTATCAATGGGAGCATGAAGAGAGAAAAGGGTTGCTGTACTTCCCAGTGAATGTAAGTGCATGTCACGTACTGGAAAATTTAAAGGAAAAGACAACATGAAATGTTTTGTTGCTCTGTTTAGAACCAACCTATGTTTAGGCATCATGTGCTGGTCTGCTCCTGTAACAATTTTAATCAACATAATTATATCCAGGTGCAGATATTTTGYAATCAGCACTGCTTCACAGAACACATCTGAAATAGCTGCATACGTACTAACCAAATTTAATAATTTTTAAAAAATTGTTGGCATGATTGTCTACAGGTTATCTCAAAACCCAGTAGTAATTCTAGACTCTTGATCTGGGAGACCTTCAAGTTAGCCGTCTGTGTCCTTCCCCATAACACTGTGTTACCACATAGTTAAAGAAAAAGTCCACTAGTGTCTGTGATTGCTATCCACGTTTGGTTTTTTTTACACTGAAACTCCAGGTACTTGGGCAACCCTATTGTTAGTCTTCCAAAGCCGTTTTGCAGAATTTGGGTCTGATGATATAATACCTTATACCCATATAAAATCAATTCTTCTGTTTAACAAGCCAGCATTCTCTGCCTTCCTCAACTGTATACAAAAATCTCAATATGCAGAAACAGATGGSCTTTGCAGCATACTTAACATGTTACACAATGTGTTTTAACATTCTTATTTTGATACTGACAGCATAAGTACTTGGAAGAACATGTATGGCTCAAAATAAACGTTGCTGACATCTGACAAAATTATTTGCAAACAATGTTATCTCACATTCAGATATTCAATACAAGCAGCAAGTTAACAGACAAGATGAATGAGCAACACTGCTTCAGCCCCTGGAAGACAGAGACTTTCCAGTTTCCCGCTGGACAAGTGAGGAGTTTCTACAGCTATGTTTCAGTGAATAACCTGTTTCATATATCACATTTAAACAGCAACCATCCTAGTCATTTGCCCACCCCACAGAGCAAATAAACACAAACTRCTACAAAATATATCGCTCAGGTAATGATTGTTGAGAAATGCAGTTCAAGTCTGTACAGGACAAAGCTAGTTTACCTCATCTCATCCAAGGGGAATTACATTTAAAGCAGAAGTTATGCAGAAATATGTATTTCTAACAGATTGATGTATCTGGGAAATATGAGAGACAATGTTTGCTCTAGAGTTCATACACTAGACCTACAGTAGGTAAAGCTATTTTAAAAGCTCTAATACACAACAGTTTATGCCTCAATACCCATCCAAATCATTATTAAACACAAAAAACCAACACTGCCTTCCAGAAGCTAACAATTTGGAAAAACATTATAAAGCTTTACCTTCTACTAAGATCCGCAACATGCTCCTGAAGCCAACTTGTGCTGGCAGCTGCAAAAGAAAGAAGGTAATAAAATTACTACAAGTAAAGGTATCCATTTTAAAGTACACTTAAAGTTTCATTTTAAGGGAAGAACCCAATACACTGTGAATGAATAAATGTATCTCAATCGATTCACTGGCACTTGAAAAAAAAAACAAAACCAAAGTCTGACTTTTCCAGGCAGTAAGTAAAATGCCCATCTCTCACAATAATCTGAAGTGATTAAATACAAATATAATTGCAGATTGTAACCATCAGTAATTATCTTTTATATAATATAAAGTATGATACATAATTATAACTATAAACAATTTACAGTTAGCRGGAATGATTGCAAGCCTACTTCACAGTGAAAAAGTCCAGGTAAAAGAGCTATTAAGAAGAATTATTACGTTAATTTATTTTTAATCTGTTACTATAACCATAAAATGTCTTCAAAGTTCTGATATCTGTCAGATGACCTTCACTGGTTGAATCCAAAAGATTGAAAATAAAGGGTACTTCAGCATTAAAATGATACTCAGCTTATCATATTAATGAGTACATACTACTCAGAGAGGCCTATAAGCAAACTAGAGTTGAAATTCAGATGGCAATTCTAAACTGCATGAAGTTATATTAATAGCGGTAATAGTAATATGTACACGCTAGTTAAGCAAGTTACCAGACAAGTTACACCTTGATAAAAGTAGAAACATTAACATCTTTTCCCAATTCTTGTTATAGATTAATTTATCACATACCTTCAGAAACA
Source organism: Oceanodroma leucorhoa (assembly GCA_030449065.1). Lineage (NCBI taxonomy): Eukaryota > Metazoa > Chordata > Aves > Procellariiformes > Oceanodroma > Oceanodroma leucorhoa. The sequence goes on from JASVER010000160.1 coordinate 1,448,194, forward strand.
TAAGCAAAAGGCTTATTCCTAATGGAAAGCATTGTAAATAAGTTGAAAAAGAGAGCCACGAAAGTACCAACCAGCAGTCGCCCCCTAGGGAGGGGAAAAAAAAGAAAAAAAAAAAAAAGAGTATCTTAACTTCACATCATCACAAAACATGAAATCAAGCTGTAATTACTAGTAACAATATCAAAATACATTGCCTGGTATCTTTCACTGAGACTGAAAACAAGAGTAAGATAAACTAGTGTAATGCTTAAAGACTGGCAGTGTATTATCATTTTAAGGCCTGTATGAGATCACTGAACTTCGTACGTTGGTGTTATCATATTAGGCTGCCCACGGTGTCGAGTAACAGCTCTTAACTAATTGCATATATGCACACACATACATGTTTGTTCTTTGAAGATACAAATACATTGTCCTCTCAGCAGCAGAGCTAAAAAAGCTTAGTCTCCTATGGAATTAAGCTCTATGGCCCTACCCTTTCCTAGGAGAACTACAACTTTACCATACATCTCATGTCCCAGTCTTTTGCCCCATAACACCTTCTTTTCCTTTCCCCATATTCTTTACAGTCTTCATCATCTTTGCAACACCTCCAGTTCCCTAATGATCACAGCATCCTTCCTCCCCCCATACCAGGCCTCTTAAGAGGCCTCCATAAAAAAATCAGAGTAACTAAACTAGCAAAACCAGCAATATATAGTTAAATCATTATTTAAGAGAGCATGTGCATTGCATTTCAATTGTACCTTGAAAAAACTGTTTGCAATAGAGCTTGCACATAGTTTGAAACAAATGCCAAAGTACCAAAACCCATCTGGTGTTGAATGTACTTGTATAATTAATACATGCTAGCTTAAGAATTAGAAACACAAAGAGACATTGAAAAAAACTATCTTTTTACATGTCAAAATAATTTCTTACGTGTGTATCTCAGGTTGTTCCAGAAACCGCTCCGCACTACAAAAATAATTGAAAATTTGAGTTATATTCACACAATAAAACCTTGATACTTGAAGCATATTTTTTCAGTTCTGAAGAATTAGCTGCCATTCATAAACAAAAACTAACAGATACAGTACTGCAAAAAAATTAATTGCTTAAATAAGCACAGCAGTTTTTACAAGTGATGAAAGCATTTAACACTGAAAAGAAGCAGGGTGTAATTTAGATTTTCCAACTATTTCCAAACTGTGCCACATAGGTGCTAGCTACCATGAATGCTGCCTACACAATAAAAAGATGCTTGTAAATGAACATGCCAAAAAATACTGCTACTGCCATCACCGATGTTGGTAATCACAGCAAACTAAGTCTGAAATCCCTGACTTACAGCCACTCACTAAGCAAGGCCAAATAAAGTAGATGTTGGTGGAGATAAAAATCTTGTTCTACCCACCAGTAAAGAAAGAAATGAGCTTCAGCTGTAACAGAAAAACCTATGATAAGTTTTGGGAACTTCCTMAAATTGATGTTTGAAAACTTGGAGGCTTTGACAGTGCGTCATTATTAGAATTCATTGTATTCACTGTATCGTCAGTACAACAGATCAACCTATAGTATAAAATTGCTAAGTTGTTAACATAGCCCTTTACAGAGAAAATAGAGCCCTTGAACAGAAAAATGGAAGGTACACTGCCCCAGTTTTAAATCCCAGATGTTAACAAAATCCTCTTCATTGTTAAAAACTAAAATAATTTTTTAGGGTAACCTCCTGAAATACAAATGCTTCCAACCATAGATGGTATGTCAAATTAATACTTGAGCAAATWTTGAGGGACTGATGAAGTTGATAGTTTAAACATTCAGATCCTTAATATATTATGAAGTTGCTTTACTTCATGAAGTAACTGAGGTAAAAAAAAAAAAAAAAAAATCAAAAAACTTTTATTTATTAATGAACTTAAAACRTTGCACAGGGAAATGTATTAAATGAAATACCTAACTCTGTGGAAAATATGATTCTTAAGAACATTGAGTCTTTTCCTTGAAAGCTGTTTAATTACATTTATCAATTCCTATCATTTCATCTAAAGCCTAATGTACTGTAATCCTACATGTAATATAAGTGAGCAGTAAGGTTTAGCAATATTTAAAAAAAATTGAAGTTTTTTATACAGTATCTCTCTACAGATAGCATTTGTAAAATGCATATGCTTCTGCTCAATCTGGAATATCTTTGTATGTAACAAAAAATAAAAGAAAATGGTACATATCCCTACCTTTCTTTCAGTATAAAAAGAGCACCAAGCTGTGCCAGAACTGTAGATGCAAATACGGCTAGAACTTCAAACCTTTCAAACCTGAAATTTGAGAATTAAGTTTAGAAACACTGAACAATGCATCAAATGCATTCTGGTCTGCGCAGGAACCAGCAGGATAGACCTACTATTTCCAATTCCTTCAAGAGCAGATAGAGGGGAAGAAACTGGAAGTTTTACGGAATAGGCATTATTTGCAATTACTTTTAMGCTAACACTCCACGTATCACAAACAGCTTAAAATTAAGCATTTCTTAATTCTTTTTCCTGTCCCTCTCCTTTCCTCTCCTCCCCCATTCTGCAACTGTTCTTCACAGCATCAGTCTTGGGTCTCCTTATTTTTAGGCRCTTTTACACACAGATCGTTAGTCACGGCTGTTAGGGGATACAGGCAACGATAGTCAGCAACGTATCAAATGTTGTATTATCAAACACTAGATCTTGTTATTAGTACTTACCCAAATGAATAGACTGGGCTGGGTTTCTTCATCATTACCCAGTAGCTTATTAGGCAAGTTACCAAACTGAAAAAAGGGGGACAATTAGACTATGATAAATAACTGCAGCCTTTACAAACTGGATAATCTACCAATATACACTTCAGCCATCAGAACTGAACAAATGAATATAACCACATCTTACCACAAACTCAACCCCTCCATCACTGTCACAGTGAGGGTTCCAGTGAATCCAGAAAAGGTTGTGCTTGGGAATAAAACTCAGACTGCACGATGATGTCTCAGCTGTTCCCATAAAAAGGGCAGCAAATAATTTTAGCGGAATGGTAGTCGGTCTAATTCCTTACACCAGGAGACAGCCTAATGCTGTACTTACAGCATGCCGTGCTTACAAAGACTACCATCAACCTTCTTCAATACAGAGCATCACTCAGCCTAAATCAAGTTTACCATAACTTCAAATGCAATGCATTTTCCCACTGAGGCCCTGACACAAAACAGCACAACCATTGTTTAATCTGGATGCACCCCATGAATTTTTCTAAAAGGGATCTGCAGCACGTGAGACCAGGTACCCCAGAATGTGACTAACAGGCAAAGGTGATTTGAGAAAATCCTTTTAATACTGTCTGGTATCACTCATAGTAATGTCACACATAGTAATGAAAAGTACAAAGCAAAAGCCTATGGAAAGCTCTCCATTAAACTCTTCTTTTAGAGATATACCATGAATTAGATTTAGCACTTTAGAGTAAGTCTCGGGCTATGCCAAGTATTGCCTTTCTTTTCCACAGTGTAATTTGTCTACATATATGGCCAAAATAGATTTACTTTTTTTGGCTGCATTCATCTACACAAGCTCTAATCTAACTGGCCATTCACTGACAACCACAGGTCACTCTTGCTATTTTCTTTCCAAGTTTTTCCTCTCATACTGAACGTCTGAAATTGCAATTATTTTATCCCCATGGTACTAGCCTGACTTCTAGGATGAGTCTCATTTCCTTTGCCTATTTTTCCTCTATTGACCCCTTTGGACAATTTTTTTTTATTGGAACCCACCCRGATTCAGGGCCATCTGTGCCTTTTGCAGCCCTTTCTTAATGACAATGTTAAATCAGACTGGATCAAGAACTCATCCCCACAGCTGCTGAACAATCACATCCTCACGACCCGATCCACAGCTGTGTGGAGTAAAAGCAAAAGGAGATGAAATAATACTGCTCAGGTACAAAAGAGTAAATTCATATACTCAGTAAGACTATTATAAATGACCAGGAAGATGACAAAAATGAAAGAACCAGAAATTGATTTTTGCAGCAGAATTACTGAGCATTGTTCTCCCTTACAGCAAATCAAAACTCTTGAAAGATACCACTGTGAATTAGAACAATCTTCTAGTCCACCCCCTAACTAACCTAATATGTCAGTGCCAGGGGTATTCCATCTTCTCCTAAAACTAAAAAAATAATATTCTATACAAATACAAAATACAACATCAAAACTTTCCCCAAGGTCAAAAAGGTATTATTAGTCAAGATGACAAAACTCAGCAGAGAAAAAAATTCTAAAAGAAATATGAGATTAATTAAAGTTATATCACAATTCTAATGCAGTCACAGATGAAGTTAAGTATTTTTTGCCTATATCAACCATTCATTTTCCTTTCTGAATGTTTGCTGCTGTTATTTATAAATGTTTTACTATCAGTCAGATAAGCTATAGCATGTAGTGGGCAAAACAGACTGCAGATAGCTGATCCATACTTTTTATAAGCTAGCGAGCTAGCAAGGAAGATAATGTAGGTTAATAATTAAAAAATACATGCATTTTATGCAATTTATTTCCCAACCACTGCTACCAATCTGCATSTCAGGTAAGAATTGAATATATTTCATGTCTGTATTATCAATATTATCAAAAGTGTTCAGAACTTTCATACTTAAAGTAGTTTTAATATCATTTTGTTAGGAAACAGGAAAAATACTAAAAATATCTAATGACCTTATTGGAACAGTGCGTGGGATCTAGCTCTTGAAATATTTTGAAATAGAAATAGGATTACATACTCCTTGTTTCCTGATGCTAAAACTGAGGGATACTTCAGAGCCAATGACTGTGGCATTAGGGAAATCTTTCGAGTGAACCACCAGATAACAATTTGATGCTAGATTCTGTTTTATGTTGTTATGCATCTGCACAGAGAAATCCACGACTGAATTGACTTGTTACTAGTCATTCCCAATACAGTTATGGTGTTTCTCATCATTTATTTATTGTGACGTACAATTTTATACTCATTTAAGCTATATTTAAACCAGTTAATGTTTCTATACTGATGACTCTAAACAACATGTGTTTGTATCTGTAAATAAATTTTAGATGTATAAAAATATAGAGACAGGCACAAATGAACAGCAAGACTAAATGGGGAAAAAACTCACCTGAAAAGGTCAAAGATTGTCAAATATGTGTAAGCAGTTAAAGCTGTAAAAAAAAGCAAATATTAAAACTTAATATAATTTTTCAATGCAGAAATCACTTGTATTCTTCTAAGTCCCTCTTGTGCAGCTCTTTTTCATCTTTWATCCCCATAAACTGTCTCTGGTGATAGAGCAAGTCTCTGTCTTTTCCATATGTATATAATATGAATGTCCTAAACACACCAATATATTTAACTTCATAAACAGGTTGATTATGGCAATCCTAATTCTAATAAAGCATGTAATAATGCCCAGATACAAAAGGTATTAAGCTTGTGACTAAGAATTTAAATACAGAAAAGTCAGGAGATCTTCTAGTAACACATCATCCACCAAAGCCAGAGATCTCTTATGTGCGTYATTGCAGTGAAAAGTAGGTTCAACAGAATTTTTTACTTGTTTTGCTTCTCCAACTCATCTTGAAACTGCAAGAAAGCCTGTGTTACAAATTAAAAATGTAAGGTATTCTACTTTCAGTACAGATGATGGGAAGCATCTTGGAGCTCCTATACAAAAGTAGAAGATACACAAAACATTGCAAAGGGGCATTCCTGGAATCAGAGAAGGCTTTTGCCACAGTACAAACATCTTCATTCAACTGCAAGTGAGGGTCTCTGTATGTCGCTGGTACTACTTATATAAGGAACAGGTTTGAGGACTAGCTTAAAAGTCTACTTTTTTGCAATCTTAAAGATAAAGAGGGTACTGCAGGAAGAAAATGACCAGCAAGTCTGGAAAACCTTGCAAACTTTGAAGGACTTTCACCCATCCACACTTGGCCRTGAGAAATGCCTCTAAACTGACTGTGGCAAATCAAAAAGAAGCACTTTCCAAACCTGGCTGTGCAGCCACTTAACTCCATTACATGCTGAACTTTGCTTTTTTAATATGTTGGAACTTCACAAGCTAAGAAACACATGGTAGTTGGCTGTGGTTTCAGTACAAGAGAGTCACCTACCTATGCTGTTTGTAGAGCTGCACCACATTAGCAGGAAGCCAATACATATTAAATTTATAGCACCGAACAGCAAGATCTTCCAGGACTGTTGACAAGAATAAATACATATTTTATATCTTCCAAAATTTACAAGACAAATCTATATCTATCTGGTTTTACAAAACAATATTGCAGTACTTCATCATGCAAGCAGAAGTGGCTTCTCCTCCCTCCCAAAAATTTACAACTCATTTCAGAACAAGAAGCCCATATTCTATTTTTAACTTTACAGATTGCATCAAAACTTGTTTATAAACAGTGCTTGTGCACCATGCTTAAAATATTTTTTTGGTCTAAAAAAATCACCCCTGTATAATATTTGCATTTTATTACAGCACACACCATCTGATTTTTGAAGAGACTTATACAACTTTATATTAGTAGGTTCCTTTCTTTGTGCTGGAACTTAGGTCCCAAAAACCTCTGTGCATATTCAGTTTATGACTCTACTGAACACATTAAACGTAAGTACAATTCTGGAGAACACTAACTGACAGGGACAATACACAGGAAGGAATCCAGCTTCACAGCTGGATTTTTTTTTTTTAAGCACAAATGGAAAATTTCAAAGAAATATTCTCAAAACATGCTCAAGTTAATAACGTATTTTTACTTATCACAGCTAACGTCTTTTTTGTTATTATTCACTTTTAAAAAGAAATACTTACCCTCCTATCTGCTGCAACGAGCCTAAATTCATGTGTTAACTTTCCAACCAATGATCTCTGTGATTTGCGGAACAGGTGTATCGTCCCCTTAAAAAAAAATTAAAAGTTTAATTAAAAATTTTACTTAAACCATAGTTTAAAATAGCAAAAATGAAATCTTCATTTATGAACTATTTTCATAATTATATCGAAGAAGCAGAACGAGTTTTTTGTTAACTAGAGATAGCCCGTAAACATTAAATTCAGCAATATTTTTGATAGCCATTTTACACGGTCATTATATTAGAAAATGATGAATGACTTGGAATCAAGCCTCATTCAGATATAATCCAGAATTCAGGTTTACTGGAAAACATACCAAAATACCATTTAAAGAGTGGTTTTTTACTTTTATTTAAATAAGACTACTACCGATGTTCTGAAAACACAAATATTTTTCTTTATCAAAGCACACTTCCCACCCAAAGCCAACTGGTTTATTAAACAGGAAAATATTGTTTATATATAAACAATAAGAATCCATCAGAGAAATAAAAACAATGCTGGTATCATCTGTCATGTGGTGGACACAAGGCCAGTAGCACGATGAGACATACAAACAATCTCGGTCACGGCTTAACCTATATGCGCACAGTAGATGTGGTCACTGTAGGTGCCCCCTCTCCTAACTTCTAGTTGCATGCAGATAAGCACTTTCCTGGGGTGGAGAGGACGTATGTGCATGTAGGAGATGGGAGCGAGGGGGTACTACATGCCTCTCCTGAAGTGTAACAGGGAGCAGACTACCAGAAAAATTCATCAACCATGCCACTTGCTCCCCTTCCTCAGAGGTCCCAAGCTTCGACTTAGTTGTCCTCCATTCTACTCTCCCCACAAAGAAGCTTTCCACATGAAAAGCCCTTCTGATTTGCAACAGAAATTCGTGGACTTTTAATGGATGGTCTGTCATTTGCATTAATTTCAGGCTGGATTAAGTAAGGTCTGATTGTTCAGCTATCACATCTGTAGCTGCCATCAGAAAACAAAAAGACATACTAACAGGCTGGTAACCAAAACAGACTCAATTAACTTACAGACACGTTTGTCCACACAGCTGTATTTCATATTATCTGTAGAAGTACACGTATGCCTTGGTGCTATGAACTGAAAAAGCAGTACTATAGATCCCAAGTTCAGCTCACCTGGGCCAAAAGGCTGGCACTTACTATTTTCTTGACTAGGAAATCATTACATGATGGTTTTTTTTTTCTCAATAGAGACATACAGGATGACAAAACACCTTGGAAAGCTTTTATAACAGGYAGTGGACCACCTGCTTATGAAGGTTGCTCTGTTGCCTTAGCACCCATCGCTTTCCCACGCTGTTAGCACTATGTCCATTGTCAGACTGCACTGTGCCACACCTCCCTGCTTACTGGGAGAAGAATGCCATGCATTAAAGCTGTGTATTCTGTACCAGAGAGGAGAACCTCGTGCAAACCCATGCTAGCTATAGCTCACCCCTGGAAGCAAGCTCTAATTCAGCAGATGTTGCACTTCGGCATTGAAGGTTCCCTAGCTTCTAAACTTCTAGCAACGCAATGGAGAGAAACACCTCCGTGCTGAGCAGGAGAGCAGCTACCCCGTACCTCAGGCWCTGAAGGTCATCCCCACGTGGTGCTAGACAGCTGTACAAGAAGTATTTCTACGAGCGTGAGCATCTGCTCCAACAATGCCAACAGGTGACAGTACCTGTTATTGATACTGATGTCAAATCATTTGTGCTCAGCATAAAAGGGAAAGTTTAGACACCCTGCTGAACATGCACACACAGTGGTCATTCYCAGAAGAATGACTTTTCTTCTTTGGGAAGCGAGCCGTACCTACCAGGAGTAACAGCCCTGCGCGTCCACTGACWCACGGGAGCAGGGGCAATATAACCTGTTTGTCCTGAGGTAAACTGCAGTTCCCTGACTGATTTGGCGTTGAATGAAAACTTTGAGGCTGAGACCGAGACTCAAAGCATAGCCCCGCCACAAGCCTAAGCGCACATCACTCGTTCCAGACGCACCTCCGRCGCAGCAGCCCTCCGCGACCCCCAGCACCCATCCCGCCCCCGCCAGCTCGGCACCTGCCCGCAGCGCCGGCTGTCCGCTACCAGACCGCGGCCTACGCACCCACCGCGGCCCTGGAGAGCCACCGGTGACCGGGGAAGCCGCGTACGGGGGTAGGGCGGGGCGGCCTGAGGAGGAAGCACTACACGGAAAGCCACACCGCGCGCTCCTCCCAGGCCCCGCAGCCGTTAACGGCCGCCTCGCCGCAGGTGCCCCGGGGCGCCGCCGCCGCCTTGGCGGAGGGGCACTTCCCCCAGCTCCCCGCCCCGCCGGCGGGCGGCTAGCGGCGGCGCTTGGCTAACGGTAACGGGTTACACCGCCCGCGGCTGAACGCGGCGGAGGCCCGGCCGGGCGGGGCGGACCCCCCCCGCGCGCAGCCACGTCACCGCCGGCCCGGCGGGGCTCGCGCCAGGAGCGGGGCGGGAGGCGGCGCGGCGCGCTGCAGGCCGGTCTGGCGCCGGGGCCGGGGCCGGGCCCGGGGCGCTCTGCCCTGACCAGCCCCGCCGCAGCGGCACGGCCCCCCGCCCGGGAGCGGCGGCCCCACCCGTCCCCTCTCCCCGTTCCCACGCGCGACTTCCTTCCCACCCCCTCCCCCCAGCGGGGGCCACTCACCATATTACTCCCCGCACCGGAAGAGACGGCGCCATGCGAAGCCGGAAGAGGCGGAGGAGGCTTCCGTCGCTACGGCAACGAACGGACCGACACCCCCCCAAAGGCCACGCGCGGGAGCGGATGTGACGCGTGCCGGAAACGGCTCCCGCCCTGGGCTGTTAGCGGGGTGCTTCTCCCCGGGGCCACGGATGGCGGCTGCGGCCCGCTCCGGGGAGGCTGGTCCCGGCTCCGGCCCGCCGCCTTCACCCGGCAGAGAAACTCGCCCCTCCTTACCCGGAGACAGCGCACCGAAACCCACACTCGGTTCGTTCTCAGCCAGCGTCGTCCCCTCAGCCGGCGTGCTACGAGCTGGAGGCGGGCGGCAGGCAGAGAGGTGGCGGCAGAGGCCCTGCCCACCCCAGCTACCCCCGCCCGACGGCCCTCCCTTGTGGTGCACGGATTTTGTGTGAAATCCCGCTGCCTGTCTGCATTTTATCTGCCCATTATCTGTGAGAATTCAAAGAAAGGACTCCCGTCGCGGTGGTCATGATACTCGAAGTCGCAAGGGCGGTTTTGTTTCACCACTTCCTCCATATAAAAATACACCTAAAATCACGGTAGCCTCACTACAGCCCGTCCTCTCCGCTGCTGTATTCTGCATTAATGGCAGTAAGTATCCACTCTGAAAGAGTGGATTTTTTTTTCCATCAGTATGCAAAACTTCGAAAGGACGGTAACTGAGAACCACAGGAACTCTGTTGTTGAAAACATACTCGCTACTTTGTGTGCTGAAGTTCTGAGAACTGCTCCCGTTGCTCTGTGTTAAAACATTGACAGCATTACGATTCAGCAAAGTGATGTAGTCAGTCTAACCCCATCCCAAAGTCTGTCGTGGTATGAAGCAGAGGGCGGACTTTGTGGGAAGAAAAACACAGGGTCACGTTTAAGGTACTGTGACCACTGCTACTGTGGCTCTGGAACATGGGGACACGAGGGCTGCAAGGTGACAACAATCTTCTTGTGTGACTTGACTAGCAGACCACTAAATAATTGTGCCCAATAGTTTCTGCCAGAAGGAACAAAATACAGAACTGAAGTTTTCTTGGAAGTTAGAACAGCTCTGTTAAGGAAAATTGAGTTACAAAACACCTGTATGGGATTTAACATACAGAAAGATTTAGTCACAAGACAGCTTCTTTATTATTGCCTTTGGGAAATAAGTGAAAAGAGGTAGGAATAAAAAATGAAGCTAGATATTTTATTAAGACAGATTATTGTGCCTAGGAAAGTACTTGAAACAACCTTCTGTAATGCTGTCCTGTCATTGGTCTTTCAATGGTCTACACAGTTGTCCAGTGACCATAGTTAAAGTGGTTAAAAATGTTATTTGCAGCTAATCTGTTCTGTGAAACACACCAAAAGACTTACCTGACTGTGGTTGGGAATGACTGGACAGGTAATTGTATTCCATGAGACACATATTTAATGTCTCAGACCTGCTCATTCTAAGCTGTTGGCTGTAACGAAGAAATTTTTTCCAGTGTACAGAAGTAGTTTTGGGAACAATTTAAAAAAAAAAAAAAAACAAAACCTTTTGCAGTCTGTAAAATTTGCATGACAGGTAAGAGAATTCCAACTGCAATGTTGTGGTGTGTAAACTCTCCACAGGCTGCGGCTGCTGCCTCCACTCAAATTTAACCAGGAAATCAGAAGTCAGATGAACCACAGGAGTTACATTTTATCTGTATGATACGCTCCACAAATAGAGAGTTGTTTGGTTACTTCATTACTGACATATTATCAGGCTTTTTGATTATTTCATGTCTTAGCGTATTTCTTCCCAGAAAACAGTTACAAGAAATTGCACTTCTACCGTTCACGAAGGAGAAATACAACTAATAGCACAGCTGATACTAGTATTCTGCATATAACAAAACTAACAGTCTTCAAGGGTGTCTTACAACTGAGACAAGTTTGAGGCTTTTTAGAAATTATTAAAATGAGATTTGAAAATAATAGAAGTTACAATATTAGAACATACTGTGCTTACAATATATATCTGCAAAAAAAAGTGGAATCTTCAAAAGCTTTTGGTAAAAACAACACACTTTACTCATTAGGTTGGTCGTAGGCTTCTGAAATTCACACTTTTTGTTGTTTTTTTTTTTAGCTACACTACAGCACCAATAAATCACTCACGTGTTGGGAGATAGATTTTAGTTAACTTACATCATTCTGCCTTCACCACTACATAATATCTTCTGTATTATCATTACACACAGAATAAAAAATGACTTGGAGAAGGTTGCATAACTCTTGTCTGTACCAGAGCCATATGCACCCTTGTAGGAAACAGGCTGGATTTCACAAGTTTGCAAAGTGTTTGGAAATGTGCAGAAAGATGACTTGAGTGGGGGAAAAAACAAAAAAACAAAAAACAAAAAAAACACCCACAAAACTTTGAACTAATTTTTCTCACTTTTTCTGGCAAAGTTAAAACATTAAAATATGGAAATAAACAGATTTCATCTGAAATATGCCCGYATCTGACACTAGGCATGAAGCCCTGTCTCACACCATCTTGGCTGGAATGGGAAAAGATTTAGCTTTTAATTAGTCTCACATACTTCAGACCAGGCTATGCTGCCAAGTCCATAATCTCTGTAGATTTCAACATAGCAAGTGCTGGGTATTGTTTTCAGGCTCTTGCTTCTTCACTAAATTTATCTGAGCATCTCCTCTACAAGAATAAGTCTTTGAATATCTGTAACCTATACACAAAATTTCTAATTGAAATAATTTCAGTGGTTCAGAATCTACCTCCAAGGAGTAGCATCTCAGCCAAAGACAGATACTGGATAATTATCCTGTGTAGACAACAATGGTATCTTTCTATCCCAAGGAATTAATGCTTGGCAGAAGCAGTAATCGCTCTTATGCTTCAGTCCAAAACTTTGGATTTTTTTCCCCGATTGCTGTATTGATTTTATATTTGGTTTGCTTGAACAGTGATAGATACAATGACATGTTGAAGGCAGTGGTCATGGCTGCTTTTTGGGAGACCCCTAATACTGCCAGATACGTAATATTAAAATTACTCTTATCCAACTTTTTTTAATTTTAATTTTATCTTTAGGATGGAACTGTAAGAACAGAAAGCCCCAGGAGTTGTTACCAGTCCAGATGCAGCCTCAAGACAATGGCTAGAAAGAATTACAAACAGTAAGGAGATGGGGATAAGTGAAGAATTTAGATTGTTACCTCAAAATTTATAGTAGCACTCTCCCCCCGGCAAAAGAAAAGGTGCCATTTTGATACCAAGTAAATTGGCTCCAAATAGCTATTTCCAGGACTTAACCATGCCTACCAGAATTAGTTATGTGAAAGTTCCTGGTTTTCAATGTGATTTAGCAAGACTAGGATAAGCACACACTTTCAGTTTCAGCACATTTATTTAGGAAGTAGCACTTCTGTTGACATTAGTTTTAAGAACTTGAGTTTTGTCCTTTAGAAACTAAATAAGGTATTTACATATTTATTGTTCCATCACCTGGTATACAACACTCTATTTTTTTTTTTTAAAGCCAGCAGCAATTTAACAGGCTTCAGGTTTAATGAAAAGGCTCTTAGTTTTCAACATTTTATCTGATAAACAGACAAGAAAACAGTACGAACAGGACAAATGCAACAGTTTATTGTGAAGCTAAAGCTATGTGACTGCTCATCATGCTTTTTTACATTGCTTATTAATAAAATGGTGTTTTAACATTTCAGAAAACATTCTTAAAAGAACAATGAAACAAAAGTGCTTCAAAACAACAAAATACAAGAATTAACCCCATCCCAGACTGGAGTTGTCCAATATATTTAATGGGGGTGGGGTATAGTGTTTTGTCTCCACCTTTTGTTTTTTGTCACTTTAATCCAGATTTCTGAAGAATATTGACTAGCCCTTCACATGAATAAAAATTTGAATCATGTGGCAAAAACAGTTTCTATATTTCCAGTCTCTTTGATAGGTGTGTGAGTATTAGATAGAGTACTTTCTTCCCCACTTCTAATGGTAAAAAAACCTGCAGAACCAAGAGGCACACCCCTGCCATCTTGGAATACACCTATATTAACCAACTACAAAGAACGTTGACCTTTCTGCTCAAAGCCACTTCTCTGAAACAGGATTTTAAGAAGTGCGTCTTATGAAGCCAAGGGAAGTCTCACAGGAAAACAAGGTTGATCACCGTAGTTTCCAGACATCAGGTCAAGAATTTGCAAATCTGAAGATCTAAGTCTGAAGAACCCACAGTGTTTAGCCAATATATTTAATCCACTGGAGGAGTGTATACCTTGCCAATTATTGCCGAACTCAGGAGGTAGTTATTGACAAAGTAAACAGTTTCCACTTTAAGACAGTTAATGATTTACATGAGAAGCAGGAAAAACACAATACACATTTCCCCATACTTCAGAAGATGACTTTGTATTTGCAGGAAGTGACAGGTTAACTTCCTCATCCTGTGGAATTACAGTTACAATATTTAAAAGAAAAAATATTGAAAAGAATATTTAAAGAAAAAATTCTAAAAGAAAATAACTGATCCATTGTCATCTCTTAGGATAACAAGCAGATCATCATAAGCATGAAAATTCACATCGATGAGTAAAAACAACATCCTTCGACACTAAATAGCAGCTCAAGAGAACCTAACAATGAAATCAGCAATTGCCTCTAAGTAGCACAATGACTGAGATAACTAGTTGCATTCAGTACCTACTTGCTACTTTTCATTCCATTTTTGATATCTGGTAGAAGTCCCCAACACTAAACAAAAGCTTGAGACTGCCACAGACAATGAATGAAGATTTGTAACCTACAATAGCGCTTGCCACCTCCCAAAGCTGCCACGTGCAGAAGCATCACTAAAGCACTGGAGCAGCTAGATAAGCATGTCTTAGGCACAACTATGCATTATCCATGTCTCGGGTGAGAAAGCACTATAAGAATGTAGGGCACAGTTTGATCATAGGTGGTTAAGGAAGCCCTAAGTAGAATGCTGCTTTCCGTACTGGTTGCAGAACAGATGTCTCAGTTAAATTTGCCAGCATATCTGACTTCAGTATTCCCAGTGCAAAGTACTTAAATTTCACAAGATAGACTTGGCAGCAGTGCTAAGAACTGCTTGTTTAGAATAAAAAATGTATTATTTATTCTACACCAGAAGGTAAGGTTAATTGTCTAAGTTATGTATAAAAACTGTCATTTTAAAAACATTGAAGAATATAACAGTGAAATCAGCAATGGCCTCTAATTAGTGCAGTGACAACAAATTCCTTCTCAATTCAGAGATCCCATTCTTCTCCATTTTAAAGTGTTACTATCACATTTATTATCTACATAAAGTAAGTTGCAGGGCCGTATTCAATAAAACTGTTTTAGCAACTGACTTTCTGAAGTAGAGTCGATAAGACGTCTGAGGGGCAGAGTGCCTATTTCTAATACACTGTAAAGTCTAATAAACTAACAGATCAGACACACTTACATGTACATAAATATCCTAGTTTAAGGCTTATCTTAATATTCAGTGTTAGTTTTGTCTTAGCCACAAGGAGACAACCTGTACAGGTTTAGTGTACTCTACAGAAAAGTCAACGTTAGTAAAAGGAACATGATAACACATGACAAATTTTCATTTTAAGGAGAAAGAGCATCACACAGTGCTTGAATTTTTCCCTCCTGTTATACCACCAAAAGCAACAACCCGCTGCCTGAGAAGACACTGTTCCTCCAACACGTAGAAGGATAAAAGGTGCGTTTCCTGCTTAACAAAAAGAGGCAAAGATGTATGAAGAAGGTTGCTAAAAAAAACGGGGCTTACGTTGTGGGTTTTTTTCCTCCCTTCAGTAACTGCTACACTTTAAGTCAATAAAACACACTTGCAGAGGGCCAGACAAGCTGCTTCCTAATCATCTCAAAAAAGTGGGTCAAGTCACTCATTAGCAGTGGGCAGATTCAAAAAAAAAAAAAAAAAAAAAGAAAGGAAAAAAAAAAAAAAAAAAAAAAAAAAAAAAAAAAAAAAAAAAAAAAAAAAAAAGAAAAAGGCGGTTTAGAGAGCTAATGTAATGCCAATCTTTGCAAAGGTTAAAAGCATACAAGCTGCTGTCCTGCTTATCCTATCCTAATTCAAGATACTATATTAGAACACAATCTGATTTTATGGTAAATACAGTTGCAATGTTGTATCTAAAATACCATAGATTTGGGAAATACAGGTATTTGGGGTTCTTTTTGAGGGGGGTGGTGGTGTGGGTTTTTTGGTGGTTTGTGTTTGGGKTTTTTTTTTCAGATCAGCTTTTATACACAGTTAATTCAACACATAGATGAAAATCACTGAGCTGGGACTTACTCAGTACATGTAAAACAAGAAACCAGAAGATGCGAAATAACGCCTTAAGGGGAACAAAATTATTCTTGAAAGACACTATTCAGAAAATAGCGTAAGAAAGACATTGAAAGGAGATTTATGAACCAAATGGCACTTGGTCATGGGTTAAAAATCCAGCAGCTGTGGGGCAAACTGATGATGCAGAACAAAATTAAGTACTTATTACTGTGTTCTAGAAGTAATTTATAGAGCTGTAGTTCATCATGATATGTGAAACAATCAGGGCAGGATAGATAACCAAAAAGCAGTGGTACCAGTCACACAGATTTTCTTGACCCAAACTGGTTGTACAAACAAGTGAAAAGGCTAGTCACTTTTCTTTCTGAAGTAGCAGCTCAGACTTCTGACCCTTTGTGCTGCATACTGGTGGTGTTTTAGCAGATGGGAACTTTTACCTCTACATTTCAGGTACCTATCACATGCCAATAGGTATGTATTTGAAATAAATACCAGTATATTCCTCAAAATTAAGTGGAGGAAAACAGAGTTCGATAACACATACTTGGGAACACTCAAAACCAGAAGTGTTACCCTCAAAGTTCTCATTTGCAAAGGATCTCAAGGAAAGTTTAGAAGCTTTATGAACAGGAAGACCAAGGGCCTTTCTTAGCTGTTTAGCTATTTGGCAGATGCTAATAAAACAGTAATATTTGTGCTTAGTGCTATGAAGTCTATGACAAATACGGATCAAGTCAGCAGGAATCTCCAACAACAGAGATGGTCTACTGTAGGCAGAACTAAGGCAAAGCAAGCAAGACATGAGATTTAAGAATCTGAAATCTTCTAGCATTTCTCACCTCCAGGAAGGTGAATTAGGGGAACAGAAGTCACATGTTTCATTTACATCAGACATACATTTGAGAGAGTCATACCCTTACAAGGCTAGAAGTGGTTTGGTTAGACTATTTCAAAAGGCATGCTAGTGTAACATAATCTTCTCTTATTTAATTGCTTTTAATCTTGAAGATCAGTTAAAAGCATCTCTGGTTCRAAAAAACAGAATCCCAAGCATATTGCATCTGTGCGTCTCAGAAGTCTGACACAGTTTCTGCTATTCAGTACCCAATACTACACAGTGAGCACAGAGTCCTCTCTGGGTATTACTATACTAACACTGCATCTATCAGCTAGGGTTTTTTTTCAGAGAGATAGATATATATATTTAGATATATAATATATTATTTCAGGTCAACTTTCAGGTGAGTAGTCCCAGAAATATTTGACTTACTCCTACCAATAAGAAAATAAGTTAAATGAAATATTAAGAACAAAATTTTCTGTTAAGACCAAAAGAAAACAAAGCTTATAACTCAATTTAGTTAAAACAACTGTAAACTATATGCATTTTTGTAGTATCACTAAGTTGGGAGAGTTGTTTTTAAAAAAAAAAAAAAAAACAAAAACAAAAAACAACAAAACCAAACCAAAAAACTCACAAACCTGCTCTAACAAGGAACTAGTGTTCTGTCTTGCAAACACCTGTGTTTAATCCATGGAGAATTTGTAAACAAGATGTCAGGCCTTTAGAAGTAAAGGCAAAGATGTTTTCCTTTATTATAATATTTAAAGTTTATCTCTTAAGTGTTTTTTTTATAGCTTGTCATTTATATAATAAAAACAAGTATTTGTACAAAGATCCAGTTTCTTTTTAAAAAAGCAGATCAGTTGAGTTTCATACTTTAATATATAAACCAAAACATATGAAAGCTATAAAAACATTAATGTGTGCCATGTATTAAACATGTAAGCATTAAAATACAATGCTACATGTGTAGATTAAAAAAATTATCACAATGGAAATTTTACTTTCAATTATCATAAACAGACCAAAATACAGAGTAGAAACACTTGACAATTAGCATCACTTACTCTCTCAAACATCAGCTGGGCTTCAAGTTGTACACCATAAGCATAAGCTAACATTCTACCAATGGAAGCATTACAAAATGCATTAAGAGAAAATACTGCCAGTAAATGAATGTCTTAGTCTATTTTTTTACTTAGTAATTTATTTTTTTTTAAAAAACAGTCTGAATTGGTTTTATGGGGTTGGGATTTTTTGCTGTTCTGCTATCAAAGGTCTTCTTTAAAACTGTTCTGTGAACAATACAGTCACATTACAACTAAACAAAAAGACAAATAATAACAGACCAGCTGCTTTTTACATTTTAATAATCATAATTCCCCAATGCTGTTCTTCCTCTCTGCATGGGGAAATCGTTTTATTTGGCACATCGAGGATAAAAATGTCAAAAACTGAACCAAAGTTTGCAAACCTCCAATTATAAGTTAGTAGTTATAAGGAAGAAAGCCAGACATCAATGTCAAGGCAAAATTAAAAACAAAAAACCACACACACAACATAGGGAAAAGGTTTTCCAATGATCAGTATCATCAGAGCCTTCTAGCTGAAACAAAATACATATATTATTGTTCAAACCATAGTCAGATTGCTAGAAATCTTATCTCAAGTCCTATTGTGCTCTTACTTACAGACTGTAAATCCTCACTAAATGGCAAGGAGGCTTTGATGAACACATTTCACATTGTATAATTTTTTCTTAATCTCAAGTTTTAATGCAGATACTTAAAGATCTGTAAAGTCCTGTAAACTCTGGCCGCTTTCCAGTAGTCTGTACCAATTGTTCCTTAGGCAGCATTTTGTTTCACTTCAAGTAGTGTTTCACACTGTGGTATCTCCAAAGTCCTTGTTCCAGCGAATATACGCTTCCAGGGTCTGAGGGCTCAGACTGCGCTTTATCTTCTTCAAAGACTCAGTGAAATCCGACAGCTTGATATTTCTCATCTAAAGAAGTGAAAGACATCAAGATCACAAGTGGTTTATGTACTTCAGTTTATTCAAGAAGTACTTCAGTATTCACTTTTAACAAAGCATATTCTACGAGTGCGTCATCTTGGTAAAAGAAATACATTTTTTCAGTGAGAACAGTCATTCACTGGAACAACCTCCCCAAGGACGTGGTAGAGTCCCCATCGCTGGAGTTTTTCAAGATGCGATTGGGCAGGGTGCTAGATAATCTCATCTAGGTTCCCTTTCCCACGAAAGGTTGGTCCAGATGATCTTTCACGATCCCTTCCAACCTGGGCTGTTCTATGATTCTATGGCCTGACGCAAGAGTCTTGTAATTTAAGACTATCAGTATTTACCGTTTTTAAGAAACTAACATTTGGTAATCATAATRTCTGCCTTGTTATTTAATGGCCCATGAGATTATTACTTCCACTAGGTGGTGCAAGCGGGTGCATATGAGGGCACAGAACATGTTTATGGCATACCTCTGCATACCAGGAGAGTAAGGCACTGAAAGGTCCCGCCCTTACCACAACTCTTTTCAGACCAGTATGCTATCAGCCAAGTAATCCCGATTATCTAACCTCTCTGATTCAACACATGCCTTTCAGTTGTTTGCTGAGGACAYGATTATAAGCAGACATTTCCCATATAGAGAAATGCCCAGACACGATGGGAGATAACCAAAGTGTGTGGAACAAGCAGTCTCATTATTAAAGGAGTATTAACATTGTTAACAATTGGGGAAGAGTCCCCATGTTTTTTGGGACTAGTGTTTATAGGCTATTGGAGGTAAACTTGCATTCACAACAAATTATCACAGATGTTCTCATCTTCCTGCAACAAATCCTTTCTATCATAGCCTTAGCCATGATCTCTGGCTAAACACAGAAACAAACAGGGCAATTAAGTTTTGCTTCATTTTCCCCTACGTAACTGTGGTTTGCACACACATTTGAACAGAAACTTTTATACACAGGACCAACCGCTTCCTTTTCTTTTGATGTGTACGGATGCAATTTGTGGTGAGGAACTTACTTAATCTTTTTTTTTTTTTTTTTTTTTTTTTGCTTTATGATGGTCCATGTGAATGAATGTAAGTATTACACATATGCACAAACAAATCTGTTTTAAAATCCCTCAGAGTTCTCCCGAAGATGACTTGCTTTATGTACAGATGGGGGGTGGGGGGTAGAAATAAAATAAATCATTTTGACATAATACTTCTGGGAATGTTTTGGGGGAGTAACACTGCAAGAAAACAAAAGCCAGGCCTCTGACATTATCTGATAGGTAACATCAAGTTGCAGCTCGATGCAAAGGAAAAGATAGGACAGTCAGCTGAAACTAAGAACAGCAGAGACTTACTATCAGAAAAAGAGGTGCTCTTAAGCCTGATAACCAACAAACTACACAAAGAACCTCAGACATCTGAGGACAGATTTTCTTCTCAATCACTATTTGTAAAGAATTTTCTTCAATTAAGAAGTAATCAAAAAGGGTAATACGCCAAAAAAAATATGCTAGGTATTTTGTATGATACTATGTTTAAATAAAGGGACCTTAAAAGTTTCTGGTGAGCATGCATTCTATTCAAAGGGGAAAATACAACTGCTGGAACAGCATACCTCACTGGCAGACATGTTCTTCACCTGTTCTGGTTTTAATTCTGTAAAAATAAAGGAAGATCGGTGAGTTTCATTAGAAAACTTTCATGACTTCTGACAACTAAAGCATGTTAAAAGCACTTTTATTCTGAAAAAAACCCACAACTAAAAATTATACCTCTCTGCCTCAACTTAATCTCCTGTACAGAAAGGTACACGGTGTTTTTATTTCTTCCCCATTTATCAGCTCCTCAGCCAGGCTGCTCTCACACTCTATCACTGCAGATACAGTACAAAGTGGTAGCAGAACTACTTCCTTCTCCTGAAGTATGGGGAACAGCACACAAGTGTGACAGAGCTGCCTTCCTCCATATTATTCCCTACAACCCCCCTTGCCCCTCAAACATGCACAATTTTCAGGAAACAGAAAGGTACCGTCAGCCAAGAATACAGAAATAAGATCAGGCAGGGCACACAGGAGTGCCTCTTGCCCTATGCAGTACTGCTGGGATCTAATAATTCCCTTATCCTTCAGCATTTTTGACTCAATTAAAAAAAAAATAAAACAAACACACCCACAAAACATGCACAGACCTCTCCTCTCCATAAATCATTTAACAGAGTTGCAACAACTTTTATTTACACATAATAGGCTGATATTACAGAACAGTTCTGCTCTGGCTGCCTTTAGTACCTTTCTGTCAGGTAGGACAATATATCTGCAAACAGAAAACATCAAATCTTCACAATATTTTCTTCACAAAATCCCACTACTGATCTCCACTAAACAAAATCAGCCCCTTCAGATGTGGCTACTGGACACGTAAGAACTAGTTAGTGAAACAGAACAAAAGGGGGGTGGGTGGAGAAAAGTATTAACTTTGCATTAAACTTGTGTTTTTTCAAAGTTGGAAATGTCAGAGGAAGAAAAACATAGGTAAAACTCTACTTGAGTCACAATTGTCATCTGGATCACAATTAAACATTGAGAAGATTTAAAAATAAAAAAAAGCTATGCCATTCAAACCATATCTGGAAAAAAACCCAAACACAAAATTAGTTCTGTTTCAGTAGCTCCTTCCTTTAGACTTGAAAGAGATCTGCCCACTTCATAAAGACAAATGGCAGTCTCTGACTGCATTACTCGAGTAATCATTTAGATACAACAGAACTGACACCAGCCTAGGAAAGATGCATTAGTTAAAAACCCCACAAATCTGCGAAAAACACTTCACTCTGCTTTCCTCTTAAGACACAAAAATTGTCTGTTTCACATGGTTGAGGTACTGAAGGGTTTTGTGTAAGCTAAGTCTTATAAAGATGCTATTACGAGGAACAGACCAAAATACAATCTAAAAAGCTTAATTTCAGAGGTCTAAGAATTACAAAGATGTAGGAAAATATAGTATCTCTAATATCAAGGGCACTGAGTTTTTTCAAAACCTAAACAAAAAGCTATGCAAGCTTACCTCGAATAGGGCCCAGTGCTGCATCCTTTGCTAATGCTGTTAAATCACTTCCAGAGTATCCATCTGTCATTCTTTGTCAAAGGAAAAAGTGGGGGAAAAGAGGAAGGAAAAAAAAAAACAAAAAACAAAAAACCACTTGCTTCAAACCATATCAATTAAATTGCAGATCATTAAATTGTTACTTAATCAGAAGTATTATTTTGATGTTGTTTTGCAAGTTTAATAAATCAGAAGTGCGTTCAACGTAAGTGATCTATATTTAAGTCTTTCCCAGATTAAATTTAAAGTACAGATATTCAAGTCCCAAGTAACATTCTAGGAAAAGCAAAAAGATAGCAACCAACTTGGATTTGTAGATGAAAACTAATCTCAAGCACGTTTACTATTTCTGTTACAAGAATGCCCTACCACTAGTTTGTCATCATTTGTCATAGATTAATATAAACCCAAAAACTGTCCTGTACTCTTTCAACCCTATTGATACAACGAGAACCCAATACCACACATTTATTATGATGTGATGACATGATTAGTTTTCTGAATAAAACTACATGCACTTTTAGTTGACATAAGAGCCAGACAAAGGGCAAAAGCAGGCATTACTAAAAATCTAACAGTAGTGTTCGGTTTTGAAAATACATGATAGTTTTGCAGTATGCCCTTAATGGAAAGCCATGGTAGCAGTTGACCAGTGGACTCCAGGGAGTACAAAATTCTACTAATTCAGGAGAGTAAATACAAACCTGAAAAGCAGCACCACTTTTCTTAGCAAGTTACAGTACAGACAGCATTATTTCTGGTGGAAGGCTTTTTTCAGTGTTGAAGGTTTGGTAACAGATAGACTATACTCTCAAAGTACTTGGCAAGCTTCTCAGCTCTCCAAATTTACAGTCTGTATTTTAGCAGAATACTGAAACAGCCTCCTATATTTTACACATGGAAAATGATCTCTAGCACAGCTAAGTCTGACTCACCAACTGATTCCACCATTAAGGCCTAAACCTGGAATTGTTCATGACTGAGAACCAACTGAGGGACTTGAGATGGCTGCAACAGCCTGAGCCACAGCCTCAGCGGTTATCTGCAGAAGCCTGAACACTTCACGCATTTAGCTTCAAGTAAGAATTACAATTCAGCTTGAAAGTGAAATACAGTGGACAGGTCCTTATTCAGAAAGAAACAGGTTCTCTAAGTGTGTCTTGCACACACTTCCCATTGATTTGGGAAATAATATAGTGTAAATGTGCAGGTATTCTATAAGTGAACTGAAAGGAAGATAAATTGTGTTATCTACTGGGCTTTGTTTGTTTGTTTTTTTTATAAGACTGTTTGACATAGAAATCATCCAAATGCTCAGAACCACAAGGGGAGGGGGGTGCGGGGAAAAAAAAAAAAATCAAACCAAGGACCCAATCTCTATGGGAGCTTTTTAAGAATTAAGACTTAATTTCCAAGTTAATCAATTAAGTACTTTGCAGATTGAAGGCCTCCACTGAACCAGAAAGCCACCAATACATACTGCCAACATAAGTGAAAAGAAGTAGTAAGGGTTACCTAAAGAAAAATTTAAAAACAAAAAACCCCCACCCAGCTTGTAGAGCAGTAGCTAGCTGCAGCAACAGGATCTTCACAGCTTAGTCTTCTGGAGATCGTTAATTCTGTTAGAGTTTATAAAAAAAGTTGCAGAGGAGCAAAGGAACACAAAATCATGAAGGAGGTTAAATACCTATCTCTTTCGAAACAAAGAAAGATGGCAGATGAAGCAGACAGGACCCTCAACTTTTATATTTTCTCTAAACCCCTTAAAAAAAAAAGTGTACTTAAGTTGCATTTGTAATTTGGTTCATAAATTTGCAGTTAGAATCCAAGACACTGTCCTTTTCCTCCAGTTAGCTACTACTGCAGCCTAAATATGGCCTGAGCTAGCATCCTTCAAGTACAGAGAGAATTTATTCAGTTGGATTATACATCAGATTTCTGTAATGTTACTAACACTAAGAGGCTGACGAATGCTACATCCCAGGCTGTACTCACCTCCGGTGTACTACCACAAACAGAAAAAGAGACTGAAGTACATCGACTTGCATGTTTTTGATATCTCACGGTCTGTTTTCATTCCTTCCTGCCCTAGGTGCTTTACCTGCTTTTTAGTCTAGCTTCCTTCACACCCATTACATTTAATTTCTGAGGGTGACCAACAGCAGTACTGTGTTAATCTTAATGATGAAAAACATAAAACAACTTAGTTTCATAATAGGAAGGGCATTTAACCCACATTTTCCCAGTCAAATATGAAATTGAAAAGAATCTAAAATTACCCAGTGCTTGCTGTGCTATGTTGGTAATACCTTCAACAAACCTAGCAATGGACAAGCAAAAAGTTGCTTCTGATTTGAAATGCATGCCAAGTGCAAAACTGGTACTGCCTTTTTGCATCAGGGAGGAGAGCTGGACTGCTTGGGGGATGGGTGGAGAGAAGCATCCCCCTCCCGCCTCCTCAGGAAGAAAGGCACTGATGAACATGTTTCAACAACAGAAACCCAGCCAGGTGGTGTAGGGAGAAAACAAGCATATACACACACACACACACACAYATATATATATAAAAGCATATATAAAAACACTTTCATACAGACTGACAGGAGACCATCTTCCCAAAATGCATSCAATTCGTTCTCAGTAACTGTTGTCACTATCTGATGATTTATATTAGTTAGATTTTGAATGAATAAAACAGTCTGAATGAATGCAGTAGGTAAGTCTATTTATTTAGTATAATTACAAAATACTTACCTAGCTAGTTGTGCCAACTCTTTTTGGGTCAATGGACTTCCTTGCTTGCTTAGAAGATTTTTTAGCAAAATCAATCTTGTCTAAAAAGAAGATACATTTATCAGATGTAACAGTCATTTTCATGGTACATTTAAAATTCTGTTGCAACAACAAAACTACGTGTTTGTCAGGTTAGCTTTTGTGCCTCACTAGTTTAAACTTGCCTATATAGTGCTTTTGTGATTAGACTGCACACCATCATTTCTTCAGGGCAAGAGACAGGGATTTGGTAATGAGATCAAGGGTCAAACTACTTCAAGAATAATATGTTAGAATCCTCATCAAAACCCCTAATCTGCTGTTGAGCTGAAAAACATTACTTCAAGAAAGCTACTTTCATCTTTTGCAATAAACACACTTCTACCACCAACCAAACATGCTTCTGCAAGCTCTATTTCAGACTTGTCCGTGCCTGCCAGTATGTAAGCAACACCTCACTTGCCAAGAAATACTGAGTAGCTACTACCAGACTTGCTACTAGCACATGACAAAAAAATGCAAAAACTTAAGATAGCCACTAGAATTAAAGCACAGTGTATATGGCCAAGCTGGGCCAGAAGTTAATTCACAGAATTATCATCCACTAGGGCAAGTTAAGAATAGCCTATGAAATATATTTTATACTCTTTTTAAATAAAATTGCCTTAAAATGAAGAAAATGCATGGAAAACAATACTTACTTCCTCATTTGGTAAAGACACATATACCCGTTTGGTGAATCGTCTAGGGGAAAAAAAAAAAACCCAAACATATATACATACACACACACACACTTTTATAACTTTTTAGAGCATACAGATCTAACATTTGGTTTGATAAATGTCAAAATTTCACTTACATCATCAAATTCTAGGGAGTAGAACTACAGATTAAAAAAACAAACAAAAACAAAAAAAAAAACAAAACAAAAAAACCCCACAGAAACCAACAGCCAACCAAACATTATGCACGAGCCTCTGGTGTCACCTTACTATTATTTAAGTTACGAGACTCCTCCCAGAGAGGAAACACTCTAAAAGACAGAAATACCACTGACTACCAGCAACAAAATGAAGCATCTCTTCACTGAACACAAAAAGTCTTTGGAATCATTAAAAATGTGTTTTATTTGTTCAGACAGTGCTGACATGCCTATTTTTCTCAATCAAGAATGAAAAAAGAAGAAAGTACGAGAACTTGTAGCAAAAAAAGTCCTAAGGCAAATCTACAGCAAGATCTGTAATTGCATGGGTCATCAGAAGAGGAGAAATACTGGATCTCACTGGTCAAATTTCTTCCTTCATCCTGCCAGTAAGATTCAAATAATAAAAAAGTAATATATAAGATGCAAGAAGGTTATAAAATGATGACTTGGTCTCAACAGATACTGCTGGTTTAGACAGCTTTTTTCTGCTTGTGCAGATGTATCCCCAAAGAGATGAGACAGGCACCTCTTTGAGAGGTTAAATAATTTAACCTCACCAAACAGCTTTTCCTACTTATTCCAAAACTTAGAACAACCAAGACACTAAGTAGCAAAACCTGATCTTCATAATGAACAGCATATTATTGTATTCAAACAGAGGAAGAGGCATTTTGATACCTGAGAACTGCATCATCAAGTTCCTGTGGCCTGTTTGTTGCTCCCATCACAAGTATTCTGTCCTCTCCAGAAGACTGCACCTATATAACATAGGAAGGCAAGACAGCTTTCAGTTTACATCAAGTGGTAATACAACAAAACCAGTTAGAGACTTGCTGCGTATTCAGCACACTGATGAGATCTTACTGCATACGCTTTTTTTTTTCCCAYGCAGTTAGCTTTAAAACATTCTTTAGACAAATGTAAAGTCAAACTAGAAAAAAATAAAAAGAAAAAAAAAAGGAAGGAATGTAAACACAAGACACTACGCCCAAGTTATGTTGCTTGAAAAGAGTCTTGCAAGAGCACAAATGTTGCTGTGGAATTGCACATTACAATGCTGGAGAAAAATGAGACTACAAAAAGCACTCAGAAGTTTAGTTATTCAGAGATAATTATGTTTAAAAAGCTAGAGACTTTCTGCTGTTGTGGGTTTTAACACCAAACACTGTTTTGAAGCCTACAGAGAAAGAGAGAATCAAACTTTAGACTGAGATACAGCCAAAATACAGCTAAATCAGATCAGAGGTTCATCTAATACGGGTCTCGCAGGAAGCTAGTAATAAAAATGAGAAGCTATTCAATAGTACACAGATACAGTAATTTTCCCTCTAATTCATTCAATTGCAAGACTTGATTTTATATGCAAGAATGTGGAGACTTACAGCTTCCAGACTTCAGAGAAAACATTTAGGTATCAGAGACGTGTTATTATTCACCAAGTGTCCAATCCTTCATAGACTTAAGTTCATTGCTGCCTGACTGAGTCCCACAAGTTCCAGGAAAATATTGTGTGATACAGTTACACCTTGATCCAAAGTTTGCTAACTTACTAATTGTGTTTAATTTTCCCCTTTTCATTTTAAGAGAAAACTCTGCGTGTGTGTGTGTGTGTGCGCGTGTGCGCGTGCGCAATGATTTCTGTGTATCATTGTCACATTGCATTATTTGTCCTGATTCACCCCACTTTGGAGAGGTTTTTTTCATTGTCTCTCTATACAGTTATCTTCTCCTCCTGTACCTCATTACTATGTAGCAATATTCCACTGTGCTAGCGGAATATAAACTAAAACTGTTCAATACAAAAAAAACAGTGCTGTGTAACAGAAAAATATTCTGATATTCATTTGTTCCCCCCCCTCCTTCCCCTACTATGAAACCCAGTTCCTTTTCCTGGGTATTACATACATGCTATTAAATATATTCTTACCATATCCTGTCATCTCTAAGTCATGATGCCAAGAAAAAAAAATATAGCTCAATAAAAAGCATACTAACACAGAAATTAATCCTTCTGATGTGTCAGAGCTGTGTATACCCATGATCTGAACTAGTCTGTTTGAAATCCTCATCCCTCAAGTCTCACCTTACCTCTTGACAGGGCATGCTTTTGTGACACATATCCCTTAAAATCCAAGAGACACTACTTAAAAGTCATTTAATCTTGTTTTACTTTGCCAGAATGAAGAGATGTGCTTCACCAAAACATACAATTGCAAACAAGGATTCAACTCTGCCTAACCCTCAAGTGTCCCTCTTGCCCTGTAAGAACATTTTTCTCACAGCTCCTTTATTATTGTCATTTGTTATCCTTTCTTCTCTGTCCATAGTCTTTCAACCCACTATCTCCGGATTACTACCTTTCACCCCAGACTGAATTTTCCAGAATACTACAGTAAGCAGGTGAAAAGTTAACAGCAATAGAGAAAAGCTGTTTGCCGACCAAGGTCGGGGGGGAGGGGGACAGAGCTACGCCCCAACAGCCAAATCCTCTTTGTAGCTTGTACTGGCACCCACTACATTCGCCAATTCACCTAAATCAAACAATACCCAAGACTAAATACTTACACCATCAAATTCTATTAAAAATTCTGTTTTTAGACGCCTACTAGCATCATGTTCACCTTCCCGTCTTTCACACAAAAGGCTATCAACTTCATCTAAAAAACAAAGAAATACATCTTAATTAAGCATACAACATCAAAGTCTTCATATTTGCTTAAGTTCTTTTGCTAATATAGGGCTCCAGTAAGAGAGATCAGATCTTTATCCCTTAGGAGACAGACAGATCTAAAGTTTAAAAGCTTGTGTAATGTGTTATCCTTTGAATATGTAACACCAAGCACAAATGAGAGAAAAAAAATCCTTCTGATAATAAACTGCAACTCAGGAGAAGCAAAACCCATTTTCATGTTTGAAGTTTAATACATAAATGGACTTACTCTGTAAAGGTAGTACAGCATTTGTGGTTTTGAGGGCATTTCTTCCCACTATTAACACCAATTAAATAATGTAACAGTAATCTAACATGCTCCATATGGAACTACTCTTTAGCTAGCAGGTCATATCCGTGACACTTGCTCTGCACTGCAGAATTACCCAAAGAAGTTAACCTGATGATTCCAATTTAGTAAGTCAAAATATTTAAGAAAATACACAAAAGTCAACAACATTTAAGGTCTTACCAATAAAAATGATAGAAGGCTGAAGTTCTCTGGCTACTGCAAATAGAGCACGCACCAGTTTCTCCCCTTCACCCACCTAAAACAACAATAAATTGTTTTTGGAGAGTGTTTAGAAAGTTTTTATTACAAGAGAGCTAACATAAGGACCTACAGAAAATCTTGCTGATAACCAACCACACTCAGTCCATTCATACACACTCAGATTATCACTAGTTCAGTATTACATATGACAGTATTGTTTATGTCTTAAGAGAAACATTACAATTTTACTTATGATCACAATTCAGCTGTCAAGAGATTTTGGTGCCTAAATTTGTCAGAGTGAAAGGGAGCTGGGACCCACTTCCTTTATTTTTTAAAGAAGAAAAAACCCACAACCACTCATGTATATGACATGAGCCAGGGTCATCCTGAACTGCAATAGCCTTTGACATTGAGTTATCACAAGCACAAAACAAAATTTTTTACATCACAAGTCACTTTTTAAAAAACTTTATGTTCACTATAGGCTAACAGTTCACCAAGGACTCATCAGAAGTCTCTGGCCTTCTTAAACCCCAATTACAGCATGTGTGTTTTCAGATCAATGTAATTTACAGCTGCTACTTACATATTTTGAAGTTAAGCTCGCTGCACTTATACTAAAGAAAGTAGCATTTGATTCTGCAGCAACTGCTTTGGCCTAGGAGAGGGGAAAAAAAAAAAAAGTACTTTTTAAAATACCACATTGAAGATACCTCTCCGCTTCTGTAGCTAGCACCCATGTCCTGATTGACGATTTTGAAAATGCCTATTCCTTCAAAGGGAACACCTTGTAGATGCTACAGAAAACTTCTGTACAGGCCACTTACAAATAAGAATAGATAAGTAGTCGAACCACTAGAGAAATTTCCAGACTTCCTTAGGGTTCTCCAATCACATCATCTCCATAGCCAATTACAACTTCCTTACTGAAGAATACAAGTCTCCATCTCCTTTCAGTGTATCCTGAGTAGATATCCAAAACAGTTTAACTAATGTAGGGTGGTAATTTAGGGCAGCAGTTTGATCAAATCACATTAAAAATTACGTGGGTTTTTTTTTCCTCCTTACCCTATCTATACAAGAACTGTTTTCAGAAGAAAGCTAGGAAAAAAAATCAGTTCAGCCAGAATGCTCCTACAGAGTACCCTCTTCTTTAACAGTTTCACCATATTCAAGAAATTATGATTCCCTGGTTATACAGTTTAATTTTAGTGATTAGCAATTACGTTCCAGTACGTAAAGCACAACAGATGAGCCCAAGCTGCTCAACATTCACACTCCTGCGCTTCAGAGCTGATCCAACTTCAGTATCAGCAAAGGCAGTGTGCAGCTGCAGCCACGCCGTGTGATGCAGGACGATGTGCCCGGCTCAGCTGCATCAGGACACGCGATGCTCCCTGGCTGATGCACAGCCATGTCACTCCACTTCCCCAAACCTAGCACATCAGGCTGGAAAACAAGCAGCAGCCAGACAGTTCCACAGCACTGATGCTCTCTGCACAGCAATGTGGAAGTGAGACAACCCCTTTTCTTGCTACTGTGCTCCCTCCTCATTTCCAAAATGCACTTCTAGTATGTTTTAGTGGAAAGCAGACCATTTGTGCTTAATCACTGCTGTACACAAACAATTAATCATGTTACTTTTACTCTCTCTGAAAATGAAACTTGGACTTGCTGGTTTAAGTTTTAAAATACTACTTGTGATATTGAAACGAATTAAATAGAGAACAGTTTAGCAATTCCCTCCCCCGTAAAATCCACARTTAAGAACAATTCTGCATTTTTGTAATAAATTGGCACCATAACACATATCCAGGAAGAATATACAGTTTATTACTACAACACCCAAACTGAAAGCCACCCCTCATTGTTACATTTTAATACACCAACTCAAGTATGAAATAATTTTCTCACCAACATTGTCTTCCCATTTCCTGGTGGGCCGAACAGCAATAACCCACGTGCAGGAGCTCTAAGTCCTGTAAATAACTGAGAAGTACATCATCATAAGTTACTTTCAAAGACGTAAAGAAAATGTTGATTTACCTTTGTAAGAAAATGGTTTAAGACTGAGGAATGGCTCACTAGCTAGCAGTGGTAGTAATAGTAGCGGTGCTACAACAGTACAGGTTTTTAGAGAACTACATTCTATCACTAACTTGACCTAATGCACATCAGTATTGTTTCCCACACAACAGTTAAATTACATCATGATCATTCTGTGCATAGAGGCACTGTGAAAGGAGTGGAATGTGTTACTGCCTTTTATACAAGACAGACTAGCCTAACAAGCTTAAAGCACCCACTGCATTTGAAAAGGGCGGAATGCAGGTGTGTAATAAGAGAGTTAAAGCAATGTTCCTACTAACTCCATACAGAACCCCTTCGTCTGTCTTTTTTTTTTTTTTTTTAATTAAATGAAACTTGAAAAGACAAGCTTTGACCAAAACGATTTAAAATATTACTTAACAACCACCTAATTTCTCTAAATGCTGCTGATAATAATCTCCTCCCTCTCACTTTGCACTGGATTCATCTTTTCTACACTATGAAATTGCACCCATCATATGTAGCATCACAGCAAGCAAATCTACAAATTCTCATAGAGTACATCTCTTAGTTACTCCCATAGCCTGTTTTCCCCAGCACTTTGTCTTTACCACTTTCCTCAAGAGTTTTGGAGTTTCTTTTTTTTGGTCTCACACTCACCCCTCCATTCCAGCTTCCAATAATTCCAACAAGCAACCAAAAGGAATAGTAGGGAGTCTTTTATATATACACACCATGTCTAAACACCGCTGTCAGCATGCACTCCTTTCCACAATATCCATGATAACAAATGGCTCCATTACCAGTGTAGTGTTTCTAAGATGACTGACCAACACGCATTTTCTCTATTATTTCATCATTCACAGCATTTTGTTTGTGCTTGACTTTGTTTGATCACTAAAAATAGTTATCCAGCGTGATGCTATTCACTTACACAGACCACCTACGTTACAAACGTATTACAGCGTTTTAAGCTGGATAACTACATTCCTCAAGTGTTCCTGCTTTCCATGCTGCACACCACCATGTGCATCTCCTGCCTGACTCCTTTCGTTTGGAATCATCATTTTGGAGTTTCACCATTTTCAGATAGTCCAGACGAAATCTACAACTCTCCCTCACCTTGACCATCAGATACACAGTTCAGCTGCAACTGCCATTTATCACTGAGACACACTAAGCTTTTAAAGTTTTTCCTAACAGACATGTTATCATACTAAACATGGTCTGAACTAATTGCTACTGGTTTATTAGCATCTTACTGCTGAAATGGTTGCAGCCAGTGTTTTCTATTTATTCACCTCAACTCTTGCTCTCCTACAAAAATACCATTAATTGGTTTGTTTAAAGATGAATTGGAGTTCAAAACTCATTAAGGTTAAAACTGAAGTATTATTTAATTTACTAAATATTCCCCTATAGTTGCTACATCTACCATGTTTATTTACAAGGAATAAAACCAACCTCTTTTCCTCCAAGGAACGTTTAAAAATTCGCAGGATTCTTTGTCCTTGTTATATCTCAACCTATACCGAGGTCGGGCCCATTGCTAGCTACAGTAATACAAAGACGACCTTACGGAAAATATCAACTGTTATCAGAAGAGAGTCATAACTATTCCAAGCCTCACAGCTCAAAGTCCTTCCCACCCAGCTCATTGTGTTAGTGTTACTGAACAACAAACTTGATGTACTAAAGCACTGTAATAACAGAGACAGGACAATGACATTTTCCTTCCGCATAAGAATACCAGAGCATGCATATTTGATGCCAAAGCTTTGTTTTCCTCAGGACTAGTATTCCTATGATGCTACGCCAGGTTTAGGGTTTCTTCCCTGCAATGCTTCAAAACCAGAAAYGGCATTAAAGGAAAGAGGAAGACCACAGAGCAACTCGAGTCACCCATCAACGTGACAAAAGACACCCACAAGCAAACAAAGAACAAACAGCAATTTTGCTTGAATCATCAGCACTGCAATAAATCATTACATGCCATTTCTGCAAGAGTCCAGCAACCTCTATCATCAAGTCCAGCTTTAGAAAATGACCAGTTTAATTTTTTAAAATGTGGCTCAGCAAATTCCAGTGGTATATAGACCAGACCTGAATCCAGACAGTCACAGTAGTTGAGGTACCACCTCAAATAAAATAAAAGCCTGAACGACCAATTTCCACTCAGCCAAGTAAAGAGGAAAACTGCCCTCAAATGTTACACACCTCAGTGTACTTGCTTGTTCACTACTACACTTCTTTGCATCCTCTTCTGCTGTGAATAGACTATTCAGAATGTCTAACCAACATCCACACAGAGAACATGACCACAATACCAACTTAATATTTTTCAAATCAGATAGTGTCATGACTTAATTTACCTAAACAAATCTCAACTGTTTCACTCTCCCAATTATGGGCTTTGTCCTTTACATGTCCATATAGGGTTGGGCACACAGCTACAGCTATCTGGAATGGTCAGCCTCACAAATTTTCAGTATTTTTTTTGGTTTGGTTTTCTAGGGGTTTGTGGTTTGCTGGGTTTTGTTTGTTTGTTTGTTTGGGTTTTTTTCTTAAGCTATTGCCTCAGTCACTTTCTCCAACATTGACTAACCAGAAGATGAGGAACTTCATGGTAGTATTTTAACACATAAATTCTTCATTCTCCTTTTCCAAGACGGCTATCACCACACAGCTATGGACAGCAATCATAGCCAGTAAAGACAGGATTCAAGAATCACCACTTCATGTTTGAAGCACAATACATTTCTCTGATTCTGTGACAGAGTGATAACAAACCCCAGTTGCTTACCTCAGGTCTAAGAGAAGGAAGGATAACAATTTCTTGCAAAGCTTGTTTAGCCAGTTCCTGCCCTGCGATATCATCAAATTTGACAGCTGGCCCGCTAACAAAGAAATGGAATACTAATTAGTCTAACAATGAGATACTCTTTTTCAGCTGCAGCTGACTAATTTAATGCATTTGACTACTTATACAGAACCCTTTTGAGGAAATTTACAACTTACATTGCTAAGCATTTAAAAAGATAAGCATTTCTGATTTGAATTTTCACCCTCCTGCCAAAGTAACAATAACAAAAAAAAAAAAAAAAACCAAAACAACCCCCAAAAAACCCACAAACAAACAAAAAGTACTAATTTTCGTTCCAAGTGGACCAAGACTGTAATGAACAAAAGACTGGTTTTCTGCATTGAAAAGCCTACTTTTCTTCAGACTTACCTATCAACAATTTCATTCAGGATAAGATTAGCAAGATTACTGTCGACATTTCTAAATATCTTCAAGTCTTTCTTTTTTCGAGGAGCAGTGGTAGGAGTAGAAGGCTTATTTGTTCTGCTATTTTTAGGAGCAGCCTGGAGGGGGGGGTGGGGAAACAAACAAAAAACCAACTTGATACTTTTAAGGCATACCATTAACAAAATTGCTTTTATATTTCACATGTTCCAGTAAAACCTAATACATTAACACATGCCAGATACTCCAATGCTGTATTTTGCTACAAATCATACTATCATATTCAGCCACGGGTAGAACATCTTAGGCTCCAGTGGAGAGGGTTTTCTGGTTTGATTTTGGTTTGGGGATTTTTTTTGTTGTTGGTTGGTTTTGTTGTTTTTTGGTTGGTTTTTTTTTTGACAATAATTCATTATATTTATCTACGGTATTTTCCCCCAGCATACTCTAGAAATAGAGCATCACAAACTGTTTCAGATTCTCAATATCTATAAACAAGAATTTCTGCTGCTGTCATACTTTGCTAACAGGCCACTTAAAAGCAAACATATTATAGCAGCAATAATGCTTAACCACGTTTATGTTCTGTCCATTCTGCTCTTTATTCTACCTTACGGTGGGAGTAGTGGGAGGAGATAAGAATGGAAGGGAAAGAGATGGGTCAAAAGAAATGCAGCAGTTTTGTGTGTTATTCGTATAGGACTTACTTTTCTATTTCAGTCACAATCTAACCATAATGTGCTTTTCAATGTGGTTGCAATAAAACCTGTGCATGCATGCTTTGGAAGAGAAGGAACATGTGGGGGTAAAATCTGTAGTTCTGGAATACAAGGGGGTTTTTTTCTTCTCCATATTTTACATACTGGGAGTAACATTTATTTTTCTCCTAAACAAGCTTCCCTCAGTTTCCCATGCAATTTTCAAAACAAGTACTATCATTTATTACTGCAATCACAATTAAAATCTATTTGCCCATGAAGCCACCCGATGCTTCCCAATTTCCAAAATCCACTCTGCAGCCTAGCTCAAGAGGCTTGGCCAAAAATATAGGGGTTTAGGTTTTTTTTTCCAAAAACTTTCTGCTACTACAATACGGCAATAAAGGCAGTAAATCTAAAATTTGTTCCGGAATTCACACTGACTTTCCAAGTGTATACTGCTATAGTTATCCTTGCTATACCTTATGAGTTGAAGCTGCAGGATTAGGTGCTGGTCTAGACACAGAAGTTGATATCCCACTGTAGCTAGGTGTTCTATGATGACCTGAAAGGCCTGTGGATCCAGTTTTTGCAACAGTTTTTGAACGAGGAAGGGAATTACTCGTGTGTGTTAAGGGATCCTTCTTTTTTGGAACCGCTCCACTTTCTATAAAGAAAACCAATGTCATGAGAACATTTTCAGCAGTCATACTTTTACCATCGATTCTAACTTGAAGATAGTATTATTGACACATATAATACAGTATTATAGCAGAATAATACAAGTTTTTGAAAAGGTTTAGTACTTTTAAGGGGATATTAACTGTAGCTTTCTCCTGAAGTTAAGTTTTGAATTTTTAGGAGCTCTTAAAACCAACACTAGTTAGCCATCTTAGAAAAGCTGGAGATGGCTAAGTCCTGTAACAAGGGAAGAACACCATCTATTTCTTAAGACAGAAGCCAGCCAGAAGATTTTCCTTCCCAAGAACTCCTAAAAATAATCATTATAATAATCCCCAAACTTCAAGCCATTAGATTCAGAGCACTCGTTCCTTAAGTGATGCTAGCAGGCTAGTTACTTTGGATCCTAGCTAATATTATCTAGCACCTTCCACACAGAAGCTTCACCAAGGCACTTTAATTTGGGAAAATTAGAAGTTACACCTGCAAGCAACTACCAGGAGCTTTTTCTTACAACTTTGTTTCAATTCAGGAATCTCAAGGTGTAAGTAAATTCTGAATGGACAGCTCTGAAGCAGCTTACCTTCCYACATTTAAAATCAAGTCTTAAAATATTATATTATACCACTGAATTCAACCACCACCACACATTCCATTCACACTTACTCTAATTCACCTTCATGATGGAGCAGGACGGCCTGAAATTTGTTGACAGATAAAACGTTAACATATTGGCCACAGGTGATTAAACCACAAAAGGCCATT
This sequence comes from Oceanodroma leucorhoa, assembly GCA_030449065.1. Taxonomy (NCBI): domain Eukaryota; kingdom Metazoa; phylum Chordata; class Aves; order Procellariiformes; genus Oceanodroma; species Oceanodroma leucorhoa. The sequence goes on from JASVER010000160.1 coordinate 1,484,452, forward strand.
TTGGTCCAGAGTAAGTGAAATAGCRCTTGATTTCTACATTCTCCGTATGGGATGGATACACAATAAAATAAGGTTCCCTGGCACAGAAATGACAAGTGTAAAACATCAAAACAGARACTAAGAGGTAAGAATGTGCTACAGTGAGCACGCAGGTTGGTCAGGCTGGTTAATGATTAGAGCACAGCATCAGATCGGGGGTTATTGTGGTAGGAATACAGGACTGGAAGCTGTCTAGTACAGTATTGTTGTCTGCGATAGAAACTGTAAATACTGCCTTATTTTATATCCTTTTAAAAGGATTAAGGAGAGTTTTGATTAGATAAGACAAATATGGCATCAGAGGTAAGGAAGCTCAAGATGGATTTCAGCTACAAGTTTCTTCACTAAGATTTTAGAAATCTGCAACTCAGTTTGACTTGTTAAGCAACAGGCCAAAGAACTCTCTTTTTTAAGGAAGCTAATGACTCTCCGAAGAGTTTTTAATTTATAATATTGCAGTTCAGTGAAAAATACTTTTAAGTAGAAAGCCTCATAATTTTGAATGTTGTGTTTAAACAATTCAAATAAGAATACTTCAGTCAAACAGTATCATGGAAAGATCAATTAATTACTACAACGTTCTCAGCCGCTTAAAACATAAAAGTCTTGCATACTACSAGGAGCAAATCTTTACACAGCCTGCAGTTACCCATGTGTTGAACTATTTGGCTAACAAGCTTCTAAAGCCTTTCTTCAGTCACAAATCTACCCCTTTTAAGAGTTACAGAAACTCTGCAGGAGTCATCATAAACAATGCAAATGTATCAATATGCAAAAAACAAGGCAACTTGAAGAATATGATTAACTACATTTACCTGTAAGGTATTTCTTGTAAAAAAAACCAAACACACAAACAAACAAAAAAAAAAAAACCAAAACCACCCAAAAACCCCAAAACTGGCCACTGACTAAATCACACACAGATCCAGAGCTGGTTAAATTTACTTAGTCATTCCTGCACAGGAATTTCCAAGTCAAAAACTCTTCAAAATTAGGCATACTTAGTAACTTTCAAGTTCAAAAAGCACTATATGAATCTATTAAAAAACCTAGCTGCTTATCACTTTGACTGTCCCAGTTTAATCAAAAGGTGGCACTCAGTTTGGTGGTTGGTTTTTTTTTTCCTTCAGCCTCATTTGCACAGCTGGCTTAAAGTCAACATGGGAAGGCTTCAAAAAGCTAAAGTAGTTTTTTCTCCACCTCACCCTAACATGTTGCTCAATTATCACACTTACCCAGAACTACCCCCATCTATTGAGAACAATACACATACTGCAATTTTGGGTATCATAAAATTGCACAGGTATGGAGTATTTCAGGAAGCTGGAAATACAGGGCAAGGAAGGGAAAAGAGAAAAGTTTAAATACAAATTATGATTTACTCTAGCTGTACCTCCAGGAACCAGTATCACTAAGTTTACATATGTTCTGTGGCCAGTCCTGATGGGTAGCACAGAAAGCAGCACTGATAAACTACTCTTGAACATAGCTGTTCAGTGTCAACTCCAGAGGGAAACTTCATTTTATATACAAATTTTAATTGAAGAAGCAAATAAAAATGTGATCAAACTTTTCAGAATTACAGTTTATCTAAAGTTTACCTATTTCTAAAGGGTGAAGTGTTTAAGAGCACATGTATGTCTCTTTGTCAGGCTGATAGCCCCTATTATTTCATTATGTAAAGTATATATTTTGCTGTAACAAATGCAAAACCCCCAAAACACATTTCTTATCCATTTGTATTTGTCATCCACTGAAAGACAGAAAATACGCTGCAAGTGGCCTTAAAAACCTTTGTAATATCTCCAGCAGCCTTTTGTCAAATATTTCACCATTCCATACAAAACAGTAAGGAAGTGCCTAAAATATGTTCCAATCACAAAGACAGACCATGGTACTTTTTCAAGTGTATTTCAAACACTGAACAATTCAATTGTCTACTTCATCTATACATACAGGATAGTAATAGGCGCTTGATGATTTTGATTTTATTCTCTAATTCTTGACTGGACAGAATAATTTACTTCAAAGCTCCACGCTAACACCACTAGATCATACAGAAATAATAACTAAGCATCCCTGCAATTTTAATCTGTCATCCAAATATATATACAACAAACAAATTACAAACAAGCAATGAGCAAAATTTTGTCTGAGGTTTTCTGTTGGTTAAATTGTGATAAGCTGCAGACACAGGGGCCCAATTTCAGACACCCTTACAGAAAGAAATGTTAAAATGCATTTATTATATTTAACTGTTTTTAAAGGTAAAGTGAAGTAAGGATATGTTTGAACAACTTTAAGAGAAGCTTGATTATACTACACACCTGGAAAACAGAAACAATCAGGGAAACATGCAGCTCTAGCTTATTTGTTTAATAAAGATAACAGCATGCTTTGTATTTCTAAAAATCAAACCAATTATAGTTTCTTTTGTGCATCTAAAACAGATTAAGGCACATCTTAATAAACAAGTTGCTGCTGTTTTATAACTTACTAAGCATCCAAAAAATAGTTTAAATTAAAATTAGCAGCAGCAGTTTCAGTATTATAGAACAGTTTCCAGCCTTTAGTGGTGAAACCTTAAAAATCATCAGGGAATATTCCTCAGAAATTCCATACGTATGCCTATTGATAATTGATATAAAGTGACTATGAGAAGTTATTATATGTGGTCTGTGGACCCCAAGTTGGAAAAAAAAATTTCAGCAGACTAGAATTGTCTGTAACTTTATGTATGTAGTTTTATTTAAAAAAAAAAAAAAAAAAAAAATCTTTAAACTGCTTAGCTATACATTTTCTGCAAATACACATAGCAAAANATAGCAAAATACATGCAGCAATTGCAAGACTGATAGACATTCAGGATCAGCATTCACAATAGCCCTGAAAATAGTAATTCCTTCAAAGATTATATATAGATTTTTCTAAAAAAAAAAAAAAAAAAAAAATCTTTAAACTGCTTAGCTATACATTTTCTGCAAATACACATAGCAAAATACATGCAGCAATTGCAAGACTGATAGACATTCAGGATCAGCATTCACAATAGCCCTGAAAATAGTAATTCCTTCAAAGATTATATTCAGATTTTTCAAATCAAAATAGATTTCAAGTAATAAAAGCTACCTAACAGAAAACTTCAGCTACTAACAAGGACCTGTTCCATATTTCAAAGGGTAGCACAGCTACACACATCAGGGACACAGTTGTTCTCCTTTCTGAATTGACAGAGCCATGTCAGTCAAAGATCTACTGTTGCCAAATTATGGTGTTAAAAACTATCTTATTGCTACTTGTTCTTCTACTCTGGAAACTCCTTAAAAAACTTCAGGATCAAGAGCAAAATTTTTGCAACTTGAAAAACATTGCCAATATATGCCCACTATTAAAGACATGCCAGCAAATCCTTCCAAGTGGAAACTGAGATAAAATACYAGCTACTTGCACAGTGCCAATGTTGTGGTAAGAAAGAGAAATTTAATGCTTTCTCTGATCTTATATCATGCTGAGATTTACACATTAAATGTAAAATATTACACTGGAATTACTGTAATACTATCATATTGTATGCCCAGTAGTAAGTTCATAAAACTCATAAACGCTGCCTTTGGCAAGACTGGCATAATCTCCTTCCCAAGCTAGTTTAAAAACAAAAAACAACAACCCACAATGCAAAGAAAAACATGCATGTCTGAGGGAAAAAAAAATACAGCTAACTTGTTTTACATCTAATTTAAGACTGCTATGAGAACAAGAGTGATGGATATTAAACAATAAATATGTATTTCAAAATAAAGCTTTGGGTCAAGGCTACTTGTTATTACTCTTAAGACAAGTTACTGCGTAACCCTCTGCAACTGAAGGGCAGGTGATACTACTGTAATGAGGTCTTATAAAACCTCATTATAAATCTATCAGATAAATTTTCCAGAAAAATCTCTAGTTATTCAGGTAAGTTAGGAAACTATGAATGAGGARGACTGGGATAAGTAGTCATTTGTGCTAGAATCAAGTAAATGAGTCTGAAAGGCTGACACATAGCATCTTGAAAGCAGGAAGAATCTCAAATTAGTAACATTTTGGAAACATAAAAATGTGTAGTATAGCTGTGAGAATAGAGTATCAGACAGAATTAAGAAGCAAATACATCTTTAAAGACTTTAAAGGCAAATGAAAGCAAGCAAAGCACTTTTTGACCAAAGAAGGGGCAAAAAGGCACTTTCTTGATGTTAAAACTATGTATGACCACGTTTCACACTTCATAAGATCCTGGACTTTAAAAAGCCCAACCTGATTAGGCAACAGCACAGGTAATACTTTATGTAGACAGAAAAATGAAGCTTATGCCAGAGCCCTGTGGCCCACTACCTCTGCAGTACCTCTACTTTCTCAGTAACAGCAATCCTCTTATCTCAAGTAGCTTGCAAGCTGATTTTGTAGTTTTCTAAGAATTTGTCATCTACTTGGTGCTTTTAAATGACTGCAGCTGTTCATGTGAAAATACCATCTTTATTACAACATGTATAAAGGAAGTACTTTTAAGAAAAAAGTGTAGCACCAAACATGTTCTTACAAACAAGACTCCCTCCCCCCCTAAAAAAGAGACAGAAAGAGTGTGAGAGAGAGTGAGCATGCATTAAGAAATTCAGACATCAATTAATAGGCACACTTTCCTAGTACTATCAGGGACCCTACAGCTGCTGAAAAAGGTCAGTGCTTTGGGAAACCTCTAACTTCCACAAGTTATGAATCTGAAGTTTACTTTCAGCAATGTAAATGCAAATGGAAGTGGAACAAGCCTCTTGAAGTCTCGTCCAAAGTAATCAGTAGATGCCCAGTACCTAACTCTTTTTAATGACCTGCTCTTTAGTCCTTCTGCCTCTTCTCAGATCCCACTGAGCCTGGTAAATGAAAGTTTCTCCATTAGCCCACATTCCCTTTTCAGAAAGTCAGAAGACACTTTCTCAGAAAAAAGCATCCCCAGACAACCATGGCCCTTTGCAGTTGTTTCACTACCCTCTCCACAGTTTTGCAGAAGTTCAGTCATCCATCTTCTATAAGTCACAGGAATATGATTCCAAATGGGTAAATTGACTAATATCAATTTCCACAAGTTTACCAACAGTGACCACCTCCTGCCACAGGAATTTATGTAAATAAAAATACCTGCCACAGAACTGGCAAAATGTTCCTTCATTTCCAGTAGATGCCAATGGATATTCTATGCTTTGTTACTAACAGATTTAAGTAACTAAATTAACAGTTTTAAGAGTGAAAGCTCAGTCTAACCTTCTCCTGCAGCATCCAATTCTGAGATATGCTGAGAAAAAGGTACAAAAAACATATAAAGGAAAGAGTTTAAAGAAAAAGTTGTTCATATTGAATCAGGTGGAGCACGTTATCAACTTTTGTGTGTATATGTATGTATTTGTTCATCCAATCTCTAGCCAACCAGGTAAAAAGACAACAGTTGTACTGGTAAAAAGTTCTCAAGCTCCATCTACATAGGAACTTATACTGAAGAGCCATTTTAACTACATATTTTTGACAAATGCAGTTAACAAAAAAATACCACACATACAGTAGTCTAAAGTTGCCTAACATGACATAGTTCCACTACTTTAACTTCCCATACATTAGAAAGAATAAAACCAAACAGTAAAATGATTTCAGAACTAGAAATGGAGCTAAAAAAAAAGCGCATGTGGTTTACACTAAGTTTCAAGTTTAGTTACTTTAAAAACTGAATACTGCTCTTGACCCAGTAAACAACCTTTATGAATTCCATTGCTTGTTAGCTCTCTATTTTACTTAATCTCATTATAGTCTACTGTACGAATTATCAGTTGAGATCACAGTTGTGACAATAGCTTACTGCTGGCTTAAAACAATTCACTGAAGACAATTCACAAACCTCACAGTAACTTTACTCCTTGTGTATGGACAAACAAGTTTACTTCTGGTATTTTAGTATCCCTAGTGCAGTCTGCTGGGAAAGATAAAAACAAACTTCTTTGACAAAAAGCAAGAGCTGTTTTTTTTTCCCCTTGTTTTAATCGTGTATCACTTCCTCAGAGTAAAAAACCCCGAAATTATTTATCATTAATGCAAATGAACATTCACTCTCACAACATCATAAAGGAAGAACTACTTACGTGGGCACAACACATAACCTATATATCCTACATTGACTTTGACACTTTCTACAACAGGTTTAATTTAATTCCTTTAAGAATATAACATGAGAAATATTTTCTAAAATGTTGTCTTGGTAAATAGTTTTCGATTCTAGGACAGTCATTGTAAGAGAGAACTGAATACTACAAAATAAAACAGTGTTCTCAAAGTCATAAAAAGGATGCAATTTTTATATAAAGCCTTTAAAAACAGAAATATAAAACAATTTTTTTAAATTTTTTTAAAAACAATTTTTTTAAAAGTTGGTGGGGCCAGAACATAGCATTGCATATTTTTCCCTGTAATACACCAGAAACTGAGAGACATCCCCTCAATAGGCGCTGGTAAAACCAAACCCACCTGACTGGAGATGTCCATTGCGGCATGCCAGGTTAGTACTGTCATTATAGACCTCCATTTGCGGCTTGGAAATTTGCAAAACTGCCTGCAGCTTCTCTACATAGTAGACAGAGGGGGAGGGAGGAAAAAGGACAAAATAAACAAACAAAAAATAAAAGTGAACCAAGAAAATTTATGTATGTTGAACACACAATGTCAAGTTTGGCTTTGTTATACTTGGTACAGGGTTAAAGATAAAAGGAGTATTTCTATCTATTCTACATGTTTAGCAAATTTGTAAGAAAATTCTGTCAGTATGAGCATGACTGAAAACAGGTTTAAAACTAGCCATTTACAGAAGAGTTAATTACAACAATCTTTCCAGTCTAGTGATTGTAATTACTTCCCAAAAGCAATGGTCAGGATTAATTCAACTTCATTTACTAAATATTTGTGTTGATAACCCATTTCTGAAAGTCCTCCCCAAGGTGTTACTTTTGACCAACTGCAAGGAGTTATCACTTTCCTCCATATTAAATGTTTCACTTAAGTAGTAACAGCCAGTCAACATTTTACAGAAGCCTCAACTTCCCAAGCACAACACCATATATACATTATGATGATGTCTTTTAAGATCTCTATTTAGAAATGTAATTGCCTTGAAATTAAGTCAGTAAAATTGTCATGCAAGCTGTGTTCTTTAAGGGGATTAACTTCAGAAACATCTGAATACAAAAATTTTAAGGTTAAAGATCAAGGAGAAAGAAATTAAGAAGTCAGGATAAACTAGCCAAAGCATAAGTCAAAGAGGTGTGAGGCTGCAAACAACACAAAACAAGAATTAAGTCTCAGAACTATTTGTTCTCTGCAGCTCACCTACCACTCCTGCTTTTCCCACTGCAGTTAAAAACCTCTAAGCCTTACTTTTGGGGCGCTTTACAGCCTCTCCCACCTTTATTTCACACACACCTTTTTTGTAAAAAGAAAACACGGTTCGTGAGGATGCAAGGCATAGATTGTCACAGTCCCCCTCCCTCCCCCCCCTTTTTTTTCTCCTCTCCCCCAAGAGATAACAGTACCAAAAAGCTGCAGGAAAACAGATGGCCAAGTAGAGGAGCGATGTCCTCTGGCAACATGAAAGCACATGTTGCAAAAGAAGCTGAATTCTACTGAAAATGGGCACAGCCAAGATCACAAATGCCCTGACTGGAGGAAGAATTGCCATTCAGAGCTTGCAGGTCGTACAACCAACAAGCATGAGCACTTTCTTGCTTCCGCTTCTTTGTCTATTACAGGTCTTTTTCCAGTCTTTCTGCTTCATTGCTTTCTTCTTCTGCCTGCTCCTGATCACTCACCACTTAGTTTCCCTGAAAAGTATCTTTAGACCCAATAGTTTAAGTGATGGTTTAATAATAATATCCAGACTAAACAAGATGCGGTTTAGAGTGAAAACTTAGTAGCCACAAGCAAATGTGAAAAGCTAAAGTTCAAGATTAGTATGTGCCCCGAGGGTTTACTTTGTTTTAAATTGAAAGAATTGAAGAGTCAGGTACAGTAAAACAAAAAAATGTTAGTCACACAAGAACAGCCTACAAACAACCACCACCTTTGTAACGTGCAAGAAGTTACCCTAAGAAACCTCCCTCTAAAGAAGTCTAAGAAAAGTCCTTTTAGTATGACTGACTGCAAACACAGCGTACTATGTTAGTAGGTGCAGCACTACTGAAGGAGACAGCAGAACAGCCTACTCCTTGCCCAGTGCATGCAATCTGAATGGAAAGTATATAGAGAAGCTTAGGAAACAAAATTAGTATTACTAGACTTGGCAAGATATTAGATAATCAGTTAAGTTTTGGAGAACATTTCTGAACTTTACAAAAAAACTTTCTAGCGAGTGACCATAATAAAATCAATTGGCTTGGGCAGGAATTCAGGAAATGCTATTTGCTTCAACACTACAGTTTGAAGCTGGGGTTTTACCACAATTATCAATGGCTTAGCAAGTTCCACATATTCAGGAACTCCAGAACTGCAACAAAAAAATGTAATCCAACTGTTGTCCAGTTTCAATTCACACACCATCTTCCCATCACATTATGTATTAACATGTAATTTGAATATTGCACATAAAATCACATAAAGCAAACATACTGCTTTTCTTGAGAGACAGTGTAGCTGTAGAGCACTCCGAAATAATGAAAATAGATTGAGCTATTACATACGATTCCAGGGAATTAACAGGACTCCCCATCACCTTCCATTTAAATGCTTTCTCCCTGTGTCTCCAGACATCGGGGAGAAAAAAAAAAAAAAAATGTTTACAGAATCTCATTCATTATTTCTCCTTGATGATACAACATTGACATAAATCTACCAAATAAACACCACTGCAGCTGTTGTCTTATTTAGGCAACACTAGACCTTGAGTTCAAGGTAACTGATTTCTACTAAAAAAAACATTGCCCTGTAACACAAGCCTGAAGCAAAACCACCATCACCTCCAAGAAACTGGGAGAATCCCAGGTGGTGTTCATTGAAGCTCATATCTATACACGGGCAGCATTGTCACCAAAGAGGATAGTTATGAAAGTTATTTCCATTATGTGCCATGTGCATCCTTCAACCAAAATACTGAAGCTACACACAGTACACAGAAAGGCACTAGTGCTGACAGAAATCTGTCCCCCTACAGAGAGCTGAAATGGGAGAACAGAGCGTATAGCATTAGAATTGAATAGTGTTGCATTGGACATTGTGATTATCTGTCTTTAGGAACAGCAAACTGCTGAGCTTTATGTATCGACTGTAGAAAACAAATATCCTCCTGTGATTCTAAATATATCAAATATAATGATTCTAACATGGGTGATCAGTCATCCAGGAGAGATCAGGTCTATGAAGACCATCAGAGCAAGATTTATCCACTCATTTAAATAATTGCACAGCTAAGACACCCCAAACCATGTCAAAAACAGAGGCCGCCACCAATTCAGATGGTAGAACTTGGAAGTCCCCCAACAGCTAGCACAACTCAATATTGTCACTGGACTGCCAAAGCGATTGAGTCACCTTGAGGTGCTCTGAAACACACCTGGAGTAACTTCATCTTTCAGGCTGTGTCATAGTAGAGCTTTAAACAGAATATGATACAGTAATTTAGACTCAAGATGAAAACGGGGCTCAAAATAGTAGAACCAACATCCAAGGTAAGTAGCTACATCCTCTTGGTCGAACATTAAAGGGCATCAGTGGTGTGATGACACATGGTGATAACACATGGGCATGATCAGAAGTCACACTCCCATCTGTGGTGTCCAACACCCCCATCAGTGGTGTCATGCAACTTAACTTACATCAATGATCCAACACATTTCAAAAAAATCAAAGCACTGACCACTTTTAAGGGACAGTTACAATCCATATAGTTTAATTTTCACTTTCTATGTATTACCAGTGTAACTTGCTTGACTGGATGGCATTTCAGTTAGGTAGTTTGCAATCACATCTCTGTCTAGCAAGCAGATGAAATATTTGATATTATTCTCTACTTTAAGTCTGTTTTATCCTGCCAGCTAATGCAATAAAGGACTCGTCTATTTTCCCTTAAAAAATTGAGAAATTCCACAGGGCTAGAGGGAAACGCTCTTTGACCTTAAGAGTTGGACTCATAGGAAGAAACACTTTATTGAACCTTAAGAGCTTCAGGAGCCTCAGGTTTAGTTCAACTACAAGAGCATCTCTACACCGCCTAAAAAGCTTCCAAATATCTGTTACTGTAAGTAACAAGATAAAAGCTATGTTTAAAATTGCACATGCAATTCAACTTTAGATTACCTTAAATTTTGACAAAATCCATGTAAAATGACATATAAAGGAATAAGAACAGATGCTGTCAATACTTGAAAGTTGGTTAGATGGTGTAACAAATATTACTCAAATAGATCCATAATGATCAAGCTTGCAGGGATTTAAATCCATTGGAATATCTCTCCAAACACCTTTTCCTTCCCAAAGGGCAGATGACTTCACTTGCTCCTTTCTATCCAAATTTTGCTCTCGTGTACATTGTTTGAGGCAGATGCTTAGAGCAAACTAAACAAGAACCTAAGCAGAACAAAGTACTAAACTTCTGATAATTTCAAAGTAAAAATAAAATAAAATCATATTTGACATCAACTTATGCAATAAACACTATTCTACCTGATTACCTTTCAATCTGCACTCTGAATGAAGAATATAAATAGCATGTGATCACACATTCTGGTAGTAAAGATGAATGTACCAGCTTGACTTCAACTTTAGATTTTCGCAATGTTCACCCTTTTTATCTTTTCAACCAGAGCACAGCAAGTAAGCAACTTACCAACATCGCAAGTGCTACTACAGTAACACAAGCAAGTATGAAGCACTACCCACAGAATACAGGCATTGCTACTTCAAGGTTCAAAGAACAGCAAATTTTTTAAACAAAACCTAATTACTTGCAATTAAGATGTCAGCAACAAGCCATACCTTATCAAAGATTGTTAGCATGTAATCACTTTCACTCTTTTGTTCCCCAGTTTGTATTACCTCTAGGAGTCAGCCTTTAACCCCATGAGTAGAAAATCCCTTTTCTGCATATGCTGAGGTTCTACTGACAAACACCCGTAATAAAGCATAGAAGCCAGAATCCTCTTTCACCCCATGTTCCCTTCACTTTTTTTCAAAAAGAACTAAGGACACCAGGAACTTGAGGGAAACAAAAGGGATTCACTTTCTTGTGGTTGTCACAACTTCCCTGTCAGCCACCAGTCAGGACCACAGAATCACAAAGCGTTAAGAGGAGAAAAGAACATGAGTTTTCCCATCTGCTCTACACGCTCCTAGGAGAGGGAGTTAGTAGAACTCAAAGCAACACAGTGTAAGATTAAAGCTGCAGATATACAAACTCAAGTACATTTGTTAGTTCTCCCTTAAAGAGCAAATACAAAAAATAATATTATTTTCACTTTACTGCCTGAACTGAAGGCATTTCCAAAGATTTCGGTTCAGAGGATGCACTACACAAAGCTGTGGGTTTGTAGCTTGATGGGGAGGGGGGATCTTTGCCTGTTTATCAGGCACAGTAAGATGCCATTTCCAATCCTGCCTGTTTTACTCTATCCATTGAGAGCTTATATACAACACTTAACTTTGATAAAGTTAAAACTGTACAACACTGTGCTTCTGAAAATAAGTGATCTTACCTTCTAGTCTTAAAATAGAACACTACTAGGTAAAAATTACAAGGCTTAGGACTTCACAACCTTATGGTCTACATAATGCTAAAGAATTATTATTACAGTACACACCAATAATCAGGAAAATTATTATATAAGTGACTGCAGAATTAAAAGAACAGGAAGCAGTTACACTTACAGAAGGCACACAGCACTCATGATCAGTAATATAAGTTTTACTACAGTTCTAACACAGAAATCCTAAACTAACTCCAACAAGAGTTAGTCAAGACTTCCTCAGTTTACGAGTCAAGCACACTATGGTATAAAAACCTGTTAGTTACTTTTACAYCTATTTCTTAAGGCATCGGGAAGTGGGTCACGAGATTCCAATCTCAAAATCCATCAACAGCACTGACAAAATATTACTTACTCTCAACTAAAAAACAAACTGAAGAGACCCTAGACAGATAATGACTCCTTCACTTTAAAGATCAAAGTAATATTTTAGAAGAATGCATTAYATAAAGTTGTGCAAATAATGACAAACTTTCCAAAGTCATGAATTTTAACTGGTACCTAAAAGCTGCAAGCGATCCTTGGCCATTGCCAAATTTGTCATCATTTTAGACTGCAGACGTCGAGCCCGTTCACACTGATCACCTTACAAAGAAAAATCAATGTTAGAACACAATTTGGCAAATTAACTTTTTTAAGTGCTAAAATACTGACACCCAGCCTTCCCTCCTCTTCCTCCCACCCCTTATTTACCCCCTCCACTGACGAACATCGTTGTAAAACTAATGAAAAAATCCTAAAGCTTTCTATTTAATCAAGAATGTCAAGTTAGTTGACACTATCTGCTTTATAATATTGCTCGTAGAGCGGTGGGAATCCAAGCATTGCCTTGCATATTCTCTAACATCTCATGCTGACATAATGTATGTTTTTTGTCACTGCATTTTTCTAAACAGAAGTCAAATAAAAAAGATTTTTAAAAAGCCTGAAAAGTGACTGAGAGGCAAGTACAATTTGAAATAATTCACTTTGGCAAAATAAACAGATTTAAATTCAGTTGACTGTGTCCCTTTACATTTCAAAATACACAGAATTACAGACATTAATATCACCACTTCCTAAAAAATAGTGTCTGTTCAAGTCAAGCTTTTTTTTTTTTTTTTTTTTTTTTTTTTTTTTTTTTGTGCAATTTAGACGCGTTGTATCAAATGCCACTGGTATTGCTGTGTAAGTAAGACATCACCATATGCTCTTCACAAACATTTCTAAACATAGCTGAGGAACAAAACAGCAGTCTGCAAAAGCAGTTACAGGTTTGGGGTTTTTTGGGGGGTTGGGTTATTATTATTACTATTACATTATTTTGAGGACAGAAATTCTTAGCGAGTCCTTCACACTACACCTATTTCTCTATGGTACATACCTGCTTCTACACTACAGCTTAAAATGTTTCCATATACAGAGATGGCTTTCTTCCTTTGTTGGAAACGTTCAGCTATTTTGGCATAAGCTATTCACAAACACACTGCTAGACCATTCCAAATTGGGGTGTTTCTTTTTTAGTTATACTGAAAGGAATATAAAATTCTGCATAAGTGAGAACATGAACTGTCAACTTTGGCAAATCAAATCAGAACACGATATTTTGGCATTCCCATTATATAAGAAATCAAATGTTTTACTTTAGAATTTTCATGGACTGTTTATGATTTTGGGTAGTCTGAAGATATTTGGAGCAAGATTTGCATGTGTTATAGACCAGAACATTAAGGTAGAACAGAGAAATGGACTAGTGTTCACCTACAGCTAAAACAGGAATAAGAAACACCCTTATGAATTAATTCATACAGCAAACCATTCCTAGCACCTACCATATTTAGCAATACTGATTCCTCACTTTGAAGAAGCCATAAACCAAAATCTTTTCCACAAAACTCAAAACTGGCTTACCTTGACCAATTACTAAGACAGCTATTCCTTTTTCCAGTTCTTCAATTCCCTTCTTATACCATTCAACAGCTTGTTCCTTTTGTCCTGCTTAAAAAGGAAGTGAACCCATTATTTTCTGTAATGAATTAAAGCTTAGGAAAGGTTCCATATAATGCTGTGTAAAACAAGTAAGAGGAAGGAAGAGATATTTGAACAAAATTCTATAATTTAAAGAAACACTTAAAGGGACACTGTCAACTTGATATCTACTTAGTTTCAAATAAGCTTTTCTATTAAAAACAGGTACTACACCAGCCTCAAATCACTTTTGCCTGTTTTAGGAATACTTTTCCATCCACCTTAAAGACATCAGTCCCCTAAAACAAACAAACACACACCAAAATAAAAGGTAAAAAAGTTAGCCTACACATATTCATTCACAACAGAAATGGTGAAATGAACAGTTTTTCTTTCTGGAACATCAAATTGAGACATGCCTCTTAATCTTCCAGTGATAGTCAATACCAGAGTAACACTAGAAGCACAGAATCTCAAGAAGAAAAGCAACAAGTCTAAGATACTACACGAGTTAGACAAGAGACACTTTTCCCCTATTCCTAAGTGCCAGTTACCAGTGACTGTGTTGCTTCTGCATCAAATCTTTTGATAACTTCAGTCTCAAACCTATTTTCTAGGAAATTTTAGTGCTAGTAAAAATATTTCAGTACATTTCTAGAATCCTCTTAAGGGTTTCCTCTTGCTCCTCTCCAGATGCAAAATCTTTTAACAACATTTGGCAAGTTACCCTGTGCAGGTAATTCCACACTTTTCTCTTCTTACCGACATAAACCACAAACCTACAGTCGTGTACATCACACACCTTGGGAATCATTTTATTACTGCCCTTTCTCCGCCAGCCTCATATATCCTGACTGTTAAGGACAAAGCTAGATAAATTAAATCATCGAAGCTGAGTGACTTTGATCCTCTCTGTAGCCTTTTTTATTTTAAGCTTCTCCCCATCACCTATAGAAACAGTTTTGCCTGCAGTGTAAATCTAATGCTGATAATGGCTATTAGAAATCAAATCTGAGATGATTCCAGCCACCTCTGCTATTGCCTGAATTGCTCTGCTATTCTGAAGAGCAGTTGTGAACATGCCAAGGTGATCATTAAAATCTCACTTCCACCTTTTAACTGGAGAAGTTTTAAAAGCAATATACCAAACCGAGCTGTTTGCAAACGTAGCGCTCTGAATAAGCACAGAACGGCTTACTAGTTCTCAGTGATTAAACATTAAAAGTACAATTAAAAAGTCACATTCCTTAGAAGTCATTGATTTGCTGCACTGGGTCTGGCTGGGATGGAGTTAATTTTCTTCATAGCAGTCCCTATGGTGCTGTGTTTTGGATTTGTGACTAAAACAGTGTTGATAACACAACAGTGTTTTGGCTATTGCTGAACAGCTTGCACAGCCTCAAGATTTTCTTTTTCCCACTCTAGATCCCCTGCGAGTAGGCTGGTGGTGCACAAGAAGCTGGGAGGGGACACTGGCAGGATGACTGACCCAAGCTGGCCAAAGGGATATTCCGTATCGTATAATATCATGCTCAGCAATAACAACTTGAGTAGAGGAAGAACAGGGTGGGGGCTGCCTCCCAAGGCAGCCATTGCTCAGAAACTGGCTGGGCATTGGTCAGCAATTACCTTTGCATCACTTGTCTTCCCCCCACCTCTTTCCTTCACACGTGTCCTTATGCTGAACTACAAGTTTTCTCACTTTTACTCTTCCTATTCTCTCCCCTGTCCCACTAAGGGGAGTAAAGAAGCCGCTATGTGGGTTCTTATTTGCTGGCTGGGGTCAACCCACCTCATGTGCCTTCTCAGTCCCAGGAAAAGATGTTAAGCTTGATTTTGAAAATACCAAAACAAGAATATTAATTTCCCCAATAATTCAGAAGCATAAAAATTACCAGCAGTGCTATCATAACTACTGAAGAGCGCATAGTTTCCATAACAGCAAAAACGCCACATAATTAACAGGATATTAGACAATCCAGAAATCCCAAGCATTTCACATACTACACCTAATAAATTGTTTTCTGTTGGAAGTTATAAAAAAACTTGCTTACGTATCAAATAAATTCAAAGGTATGCATGTATTCCAATAAAATCGGATACGCAAATAACAAATCTATGTATTAAAGCAAAGTGAGTTCTTTCTCAGTGAAATGAATACTGCTTTTGCAGGGTTATAACAGCTTTGCAACTGCTTGTGTTAGCAGCAAAGATTTTTTTTCTTACTAAATCTATGACCTGTGCAGCTAACTCATATATGACAACTCTAAAAATATCTATAAAGCAAGTCCATGATTAAAATTGGTATTTGAAGGCTCACCCTTCAAACCACCAACAGTTATAAGCCACAACAGTAGAACTGGCACCTGATAATTTAAGACTTAGCTACTCTTCACAGAGCAATCATCAAAAACACTGAAGTTTTAAGCTACCTCATCTTCTTTCATGCTTTGCTCCTATGACCCTCAATGCCCTTATACTGTACATCTGTTCTGAACTAACCTCGCTGTACATGGTGGGGTTTTTTCTCCCAGAGCTTACCACTGCCACTCCCAAATTGTCAATGTAAAGCAAGACACATCCCTCACTTTTATGGTGCTCTCAGCATGTAGCTTCTATTGAAGGCCTATTCCTATATTACTAGCCTCCTCCTCTAGGCTAGAAGTTTCACTAAAGCTCAACTGAAAGGGCATAATAAGGTATACTGATGTTTCCAGAGAATTTTAAAACCCAGCACAGCATGCCCCTAAGGACTATCTTTTGGATGCTGACAGAGTTGTGCTGCCGCATTTAGACTAAATGGCTAAATCAAATGCACTAGCAATTGCTTCTTTTTTTTTTTATCCTCTAGACAGAAAAAAAAATAATAATTCCTCACTCCTGTGTTTTATTTAATCGAATCCTAATCATCCTCCTTAAGATCTGCTAGTTACATAGTGATTGTATTTTTAAGAGTAAACATGTCAAACAGTTTAAGAGAAATATTTTTAAAAAGCAACTGCCAAAACATGAGTAAATATTTCTTTCCTTAAAAGTCAGATGACTCCAAATGGGCAGTTTGAGAGCCAAGTTTCCTGAAGACTCACTTAAACACTTCCATYATTTGTCAGACAGCACATTAAAGGATGCACCCTTATTACTGTCCCGGGTGCTTTTCTTGTCCGGGTGGCCTGGTTAAACCGAAAGGTACTTACAGTCACACCCCCCGATTTTTAATAGCCCAGACCTCCGCATCAAAAACTTTAATTTAAAGTTATTAGAGTGAAATACAAGGACTTGCTTTGCGTGGGAGATCGGTCTGAGTCGCAGCTTTTTGATCCAACCTGCGGCTGCCGGCTGCCGGCTGCGGCGCGGCAGGGACGGACCCAGCTGGGCGGCGGGGGGGCAAAGCACCGCCACCGCGTGCAGACACCCCCAGGCATTCACCCTCCCGTACAGATCCTCCGCAACCCGTATCTCCGACATCAGCGGGTTTGGGTTTTTTTAACTCAAAGCGGCASCCCCCCTCCCCCGGCGCACGGCCGGCAGGCGCTGCCCGCGCTCCCGACACCGGCCTGCTCGGCCCGGCCCGGCCCGCCTCCCCCCGCAGCCCGGGGCGGCCGCCGGCGCTCCCCTACCTCTCTCGTCCTCGTCGATGCGCAGCGCCATGGAGATGCACTCGAAGGCCCGCTTGTGACAGGCCCGCACCGTCTCGGGCGCCCCGCCGGGCTCGGGCGCGTCGCCGGCCCCGGCCCTGCTGCCCTTGGCTGCCATGAGGGCGCCGCGGGAGAGGCGCTCGCAGAGCCAGGCGAAGAGCAGCCCGAGCTGGAAGGCGACGAAGCGGAGCAGGGCGAAGGCGGCGAAGAGCGGGTACGAGAAGTAGTACAGGTTCCGCTTGTGGGGGGACGCCGCTGCCGCCGCCCCCGCCGGCGGCACGGGGGGGGCCGGCCCGGGCGGCGAGGCGGGTGAGGCCCCGGCGGCCGGGGGCGCGGAGCTGGAGGCGGCTGAGCCCTTCTTTTTCCCTCTGCCGCCCGGAGAATTCATTCACCGCCGTCGCCATAACCCGCTGCCAGGGACTGACAACAACCGGCCATGGCGGCGGCGGCGGCGACGCCCCTTTCGCTCGGCCCCAGGGGGAGGAGTGCGCAGCGGCCCCGGCCGAATGCGGGCGGCGCCGCCGCCGCCCCCAGCGCCGCTATTGTCGCCGCGCCGCAGCGACAGCGACAATAGGAGGCGGGGATGGCGCCCCGGGGACCTACAGCTCCCGGCGTGCCCCGGGGCGGCGGCGGCGCCGCCTGGATTGGCGAGGCCTGAGGGGCGCACGCTGGGAAATGTAGTGCCGGGCGGAGGGGGCGGGCCGTGCGCGGCGGACCGGTCTCCGGCGGGGGCCCCGGCAGGAGGGGGGCGCCGCGGGGCGTCCTGTCAGCGCCGTGCCGGGAAAGCATCAGCCTGCTCCGGCCCTGACCGGGACTGACACACACCGAGTGGAAAGACGATGAATAATTTAATAAAATCAATTATTCCGACGGGAGTTGTGAACCGCCCGGCAGGCAAAATGCAGCCCAGGTGCCTCGCCCCGCTCCCCCCGCGCAGTCACGTTCGGAGGCGGGCGCGGAGGGTTCCAGGGAATTCCCTCTTCCCCAAAGTGAGGGGCCTCTCGCTCAGAGGTGTGTCAGCCCCTGTGCCCCCCTCCCGCCGCCGCGGGACTGCCCCCGAGAGGACGTTCTCCGGTGTTTCGTCTGCGCCACTTCTCTGCAATTGAAGTGACAGGCTGTCTCCTCGCATGGAGGAAGCTAATGTAACCGAGTGTCCATTATAGATACATCACTGGGGGGCGGGGAATCGTCTTAATTCTTTTTCCACCCTCATTGTTTTATTACTGTATAAAATACAGAAATTTATTAACATATAAAATAACTATTCATGACCTAGAACCATTATTAGACGGAGACAGTAAACTTACCGGTGCCGAAAAAATGCAGCAAGGTTCATTAAGTATTTTTCTTCTGTATTTTGTAAGAAGGATGATGTACTTATATTGTGAAAATATCATGAAGTATTTTCCAATCCACTCATGACTGGAAAAAGTTCAGTATCTAATTTTTTTTTTCCAATATACCTAACTGTCCTTTAAAAAAAAAAAAAAAAAAAAAAAAACACAACTTTTTTTTCCTGATATAAAAGTTTAACAAATTTTGGAATACCAAAGAAATTCCAGAAACTTCAAGCAGTGTTAATACTATGCAGCATTCAAAAATGTGAAGTGAAATAAGCCACGTGACAACAGATAACCCATCTACAGTCTCTATTATCCATCTACTATCTGAAGTATCATCCCATTCCTGAGCAAAATAGTAGAAAAGCTGGTGAAGGAATAAGTTAGTAATAAATTAAAGGACAGACTGAATGACAACAGGAAGACAATGAATCTCAAACAATCCTGACTACTCAATCTATTCAGTTATTTTTACTTTTTAAAAAATTTAGAATGACACCTTTATAAGTCATGTGACTATATCACAGCAATAAAATATAGACTGATGCACTGGTAAACAATGCACCTGTTCGGGGAATAACAACTTGTTAAGCCAAAACACAGCTTCAGAAGTAGACATAGGTCAGGAGCTGTGAGCAAATCATAATGCTTTTGGTGAGAACCTACAGAATCAGTTCATTATTGTGGCTATTAAATATGTTAGTGATTTACAAGTTGAATCACCCTACCCTCCTATATTAAGCTGGCTCTAGCATTCATTGGGCCCCGTCTGTGAACTATTCTAATTAATGCGGTTTAAAAAAAAAAAAAAAGCCTTAAAAAAACAAATCAGAGCCATGGATGGCTTTCTGCTGGCATAGTGACATGTCCTGGCTCAGCAAGGGTTCTGATGAACACCAGAAAAGGGCAGGGAAAGAAGTGAAACAGTCATGTATTTTCTAGAGGGGGCAACCGTTAGATCAGCTCATCCACCTGACTTGACTTCCCCCTGAAGACTGAGGACTCATAAAATAGAGGAGGTAGAATGTGGTATCTCAGCGAAAGGTTTTGGAATCAGAACAGACAAGCACCACAATCACAGGAATTAGAAAGGTGCAACTATCCTGACACCACAACTTACCATTGCACAAAAGGTCAAGTGAAGAAACCTTTTCTCAATCCCAACACGTCATCATTGCAAAAACTGAATATAATAGAGAATGTATAAATGGGGAAACGGGGCTAGGGGTAAAAGGATTTTTTTTCCTTGGTAGCCATTGCTACAACAAATTCAGGTATTCTAAATATAATTCTCTAAAATGTCATTGCTAGAACATGATGAAAAATTAGAAGAGAGCCTCTTCGCCCTCACCTGTTCACATTAAGAATTTATTTGTATTCCTCTTTTGTTTCAGTTTTAGAAAAAATCTCAGGATTTTGCCTTCTGTGTTTTCACCTAGCCTCCTTGACACCAGCTAAGTTTGTCAGCACCAGGTGCTCAAATTGACACAAAGACAGCATGCTGTTCTGCTACAATTCTGAGTCCTTCAGCCGAGTATCAAATCTGTGACTGACTGCACCATAGTTTTTAAGCCTGCTTATCGCACTGATAACACTGTCAGTTCTGTAAACATTATTTCAAATTCACTGATGTAAACACACTTCATCATCACCATTAAGAATTAGATGATTACATCAGAGCATAATCTAATGAGAACATGGCATTTTCTGTTATTTCTCCATATTGTTGATCTTTTAAGAGCATCAGCTAGATCATTCATATGCATTGTTGTCGCTACAGCAAGAAGACAGAAAAAGGAATAGACCTGTTGTTGTAAAACAACAAAAAAAGTTTATTTTCTCAAAAAAAAAAAAAAAAGTAGACTACAGGAATGTAACTAGTTTCTCAAGCCAAAAATAAAAAGGTTCTAAAGGCCTTTTTAATCTACTAGCACAAACCATGTTACCAGACACAGAATTTAATTCCTAATKAAAACAAAACAAAGAAATCAGGCACAGATGTTCAAACGCTGGTGCAATTTGTAACAGTACAACAACTAAAGAAGCAGTAAATTTTCCACTTCTTGATAGCTTCAAGTCAAGACAGGATGATTAAAGCTGATACCTAGAGAAAGCTGAGCAACTGCATTTTTTTTAACACAGAGACAACTGGGGAAAATTAACAGCCAACATTGTTTTGCAAACTGTACTCTACACAGCTCTGAAAGGTTGTCTCAGTAACAAACCCCCCTTTTCAGTTCAAAATTAGTTTCAGCAAAGTTATTTTGCACAAACATCACAGTGAGCTCCTCAGACATCAAACTGCACCGATTATCAGTAGATTTCTGCACCACAAGACTTTCAAGGGCCAGTGTTTTTGAAAGGCTTGTTTGGAGAACAGAAACATCCTGCCAGTTTTAGTCCTGACAGGGCACCTGCTAATGGCATCACCTGCCTGCTCCCCCACAACTGGCCTTAACCAAGGCTCCTTGGGCTACACCTCAAAACGGTTAACAGAGATCAGGACAAAGCCTCTGCTTCCTTGAGGAAAATTACCTTAAAAAAAAAAAAAGCCTCAGTCAGAGCCGCTTGGCGTAATACGGACGACCTTATCAAACGCGGACGGACGGACCCCCGCCGACAGCCCAGCGGCCGCGGCCGCAGGCAGCCACCGCACGGCTCTCTGACACTTGAAGAACCGCCGCGTGACCCGCACCACGCAGCGAACCGCCTCCACGCGCCCACCCGCCAACGGGGAGGGGGCTGAGGAGGGAGAAGGCCCCGCCCAGGGATGGCATAATTCACCTGCCGCTCGAACTTCCCACCTGTTTTCCCCCTCCCCTCAGGCCGGCTCCCAGGGATGGGCGGGGCCCGGCCCTGCGCAGGCGCAGTTCGCCCGGGGTCGGCGGTGGTAGCGCGACCGTTTCATTTACGTCAAAACAATTTRCGACATCGCCAGCGGCTCCGGTTGCTGTGGAGAGACTCTCGGTGCCCCGCCACAGCGCCGGTCTCCCGCCCCGCCGAGCCCCGGACCCACCGGCGGGTGAGAGCGGCGGGGGGGGGGTCATTTCTTCCCCGCGGGGCGGTTGGGGCACGGCCGGGGCCGCCCCCCGCTGGCACCCGCACGTGGCCCTCGGTGCGGCGGGGTCCCAGCCCGGCCCCACCGGTGGGGGGTCCCGGGGCACTGGCGCTGTAACGCAGGCGTGCGGGGCAGGGAGGGAAGGAAGGAAGGAAGGAAGGAAGGAAGGAAGGGGGGTGTCTCCCGGCCGGGCCGTCGCTGGGGGCTCTTGTTTTAAATGGTGAATGACGTGTTGTCTAATCCCGTTTTCTTCAGCGGACGTAACGCGAACCTTAAGACACGTCTCAGTTCTGTGTGCGGGAAAAACGCGTGCAAGTTTGGCGGGGGGAGCGCAGAGCAACTCCATTTGCTCGCTAGTAATCGTGCCTTAGTAACCAAGTGATGCAATATCAGTCAACTGACCCTGGTCTTCATCTCAGCCTGCTGACCATTTTTTTTATTGCTTTCCAAGATTACTGTACGCCCAGCAAATTCCACTTTTCAAATCATGGAGGCAGAACAGATTATGGAGGGACAGCCACAGGTATTGCAAGAAGTGTTTTATGTGCATAATGCTACGTGCATAAAAGGAGCATTTTCACTTTGCTGACCTTGTGCTATTTTACAGGTTCCAGAAAATCCCCATTCTGAATATGGTCTCACTGAAAATGTAGAGGTAACAAAGATTTTGTTGCTGTAAAGTACAGTGGAAGTCACATTCCTGATCAAGGGGAAAAATGTTGAGTCTCACTTCAGCAAATGTAATGTTCCCAGGAAAGTTAGATGGAAACTGAACCAACAGATACTAGTCCCTTGCATAACTGGCTGTTAATGTATTTTCTGTTGTGTTGCTTCCACTATACTAAATGGTACTGAAGTAAATAATGAACCTTTTAATGAGATGGAGTTTTTTGTAAGTATCCTATGWTCGTTACCTATTCTATCGCTATCTGTTATGTATATCTGTATAACATATTGTGCCACAAAAAGCCAGACAGACTTTTATTACAGGGAGGGGAAGAGGAGGAGTTGATGGCATTTTTATAGAACTATCAAAGGAAGGGATTCTTTTCATATTCTTGTCAATAGAAATCTTGGATCAGAACAATCCAAACTGTCTTTAATTACTTAGGCTGAGAAAGAGTAGACACAATCCATTCTCTCTGCTGTTGGTGACAGTGTGGGTTAGAATAACAACTCTGTGACATTTATGTACTATTCATTATTAAAGAAATGCCTTCAGTCTTCCTCCATTATAAGCTCCTACTGTATGCTAAGCTTTTGCAGAAACTTTTCTTAAACGTCCTTTGTGACTCATCTCCCTGATAACTGCTTGTCTGTATGCCTCAACTTCCACTACAGAACCATAACACGTTGGATACATTGGTCCCATGTTGGTCGATGCGTGTATGTTGCGTTGAATATGTTCAGTTTACTGGCAGTGGTAGGGTATCCTTTTTTAACTACAGTTAATGGTGTAAGATGATTTAGCACTTTTTGACCAAAAGGCACCTGGAAGCATTTTGCATATGTTTTCTTTAAAATGTCCATCTATACTGTAATAGAGCATGGTCTCAAAGTGCTTGGCTTTAACAGAGTCCCCTTTGTCACACTTCACCTGAATTTCTTGTGCTTTCAGCATTTTGTGTTAGAAGTGCGTGCATACAGGAACCATTTAATTGAGACCGCTCTTGTTAGTAGTCATTCCTGTCTCGGTGTAGAATTTAAATCTGTGAATGCAAAAGCAGAAATAAAAATGATAGAGATTGGGTGTCTGCTGTTTTAGAAAACTTATGACTTTCTAACATTGTTTCCCCAAAACATAAGAATTTAACAGAAGGCTCCTCTGGATTAGGTTTTTGTGCAAGGAAATATAGGCACTTAAATTTTCTTAAAAGATGTAAGGAAGTTACTGCTAGTGAATTGCAGAGAGATGGGTACTTTGCACTCACACTTCAAAGCAGATGTGGCTGCTATTACCAATGTTCATTCACTTTTTTCTTCTACTTCAGAGGATAGTAGAAAATGAGAAGATAAATGCAGAGAAAACATCAAAGCAGAAGGTGGATCTTCAGTCGTTACCCACACGTGCCTACTTGGATCAGACAGTTGTACCTATCTTGCTACAGGGACTTGCTGTTCTTGCAAAAGAAAGGTAAAATGCTTCAATGTTCCTTCTGTTCTTAGGAAAAAAAGTAGGTCTGAAACTTGGGTGGTATGTCACCTTTTCAGACCTCGCACACCAGACATGGTTTTACTAGTTTGCTAGTTTTAAGAAGTCATTACAACAGGTTTGTGAACCTGTGAGTTACTATGATTGACCATGTAGGACGTGTTCCTCACTTAGGTGATAAGAGTTATTGAATTTGTGATCTCCCAATGAGGTATGCCACTGCAAAGGTTTTGGAGGGAAAAATGTATTTTTTTATTAATTTTATTACATAATTCACCTTACAGAAGCAAGGCAAGAACTTGTTCTAGTTTTGAACAAGATTTTTGTAGTGTGTAATTATAAAGAGTTGTTTGCCATTTAAAAGACAGACAAATTGGGCGTGACATGCATCTTTGTCGGAGATGAAAACACTTTTTAAAGGATGAGGCTGACCCTGCACTGTCAACACAGTAAGAAGCAAACTGATAGTTTATCCTCCGAGTAAAGATTATGCTGTCAAGGTGCCCCAAATGTCTCATCAGTCAATGTAGAAGGGTATTCAATAATAGCAAGCAGTTGTTCATCTTACTCAAATTAATTTTTAGCCTTTTGGTTTATCCAAACTATTGGCGAGTCATACTGCATGTAACCATTTCTSAGTTTTGCCGAAATAACATTATCAAAAGCTGGTATGGATGACCATCATCGCGTCGCGGTGCCTACAGCCAGAACCACCATCACCAGTGTCTTAACCTCAAAAGGAGTTATGAATTTGAACTGCATTGTACAGACAGGTAATTAGGCAAAAGAGCAYGTAGGAAGGAACACCCCGTGTGTACACCCGAGCAGTGTGCAGATCTTCAGTTGACATCTGTAGGAGTTCTGCTGCAGACCAAATGTAAAACCCAGCCTGAGGTGGACACCCCACACTTACAGCCTGGATACTTGTGTTACAGACAAACTTTTTTTTTTTTTTTAAAATCTTTCTTCACCACGGAAGGAGCTGTTCTTTACAGGGACTGATCACAGGAGTGAAATTGGAACATTGGTAGAAGAAGTTGGGGAACATACAGTGAAAAAACCTAACAGTATCAAACTGCCACGGTCAAATTGGCTATTCAGTTAAGCACAGTAAAACCTCGGGTGAAAAAGCTGAACTACCAGCTCTGCTATATAATCTTCTGCTTAAAATTGAACTGGAAAGTAASTAATGGATGCTAATTTCTTTTTCTAAGGAAGCTAGAGATGTTCAGGGAACAGCCCAGTACATCTGATGACTGTGCCTGGAATTCAGTATAAATTAGGATAGTGAGGATATGTATAAATGACATATTTGGGAGGAGTCAGCACCACTTTTGTCAGGTCTTGTAAGTCTCTTGGAGTTCACTGAAGGAGTCAGTGAGCACATGTAAACAGGAATCCAGATGACAGTCTSTTTAAATTCCCAAAAGGTTTCTGGCACAGTCATTCAACTAAAAGCTTTTAAAGAGAGTTAGTTGCTGTGGGATTAAAGAAAAAGCCTTTATATAGACGAGGAACTGATTGGAAGGTATGAGACATAGTAGAAGTAAATGGTGAATTTCCACAGTGAAATGAGGTCAACACTAGAATCCTGGAAAGGATCATTTATAACAATTTGAAGAAGTGGCTGACAAAATTTGTTAATGATACTGAGTTTTACAGAATAGGTTGGGTTATTTTATATTTTGTTTTCTGGGGTTTTTTTTTGTGGTTTTTTTTTTTAAGTTGATCAATTATAAATAATTGCACAGGAACTTCATAAACTCGATGTGAAACTATTGAAGACTGCTATGAAAAATTGAAACTATGACTAAAAGTGAAAGATTGATTACAAATAAACAGAAAAATATGCACCTAGGAGGATAATAAATACCCTAATACTAGTGACAAAATGATAGATTCTGAGCCAACAATTACCCTTGTGAAAAAAGACCTTTAAACTGTTAAATGTGTATGTCAGTACATTGCTCAATCAAAAATAGATTCTGAATGGTAGGACTTAGAAATTGAAGGGGTAAAACCAAGCATAATGTCACTATTTAAATTTATAATGTTCTTGTATTTTTAATATTGTGTGTAATTCCAATTCCCCTGTATTCTGGTAGAATGTGAAAAAGTAAGAAGAGTGACAAGGTGGTCAGAAGTATGGAATGCTATCTGTATACGGAGTGACTGAATAGATGATACCTAGAAGAGACTTCTGAGAGAGACTCTTTAGGAATCTGTTAAATCATGAATAGCATAGAGATTATGAATTGGGATGGATTGTTTATTATCTCTTCTGATACAGTAATCAAATTAAGCAAAGCAAGTAGCAAATTCGTAATGAACAAAAGGAGGTGATCCTTCACGGGTCACATAATTAAGCTAYATAATTTTTTGCCTCACGTTGAGGACATTAACGTTTTATTTGGGCTCAAGGGGCAACTGGTCAAAGTTGTAGAGGAATCTACCCAGCACTATTACTGCTAGCTCAGAAAGCTGGTACATGCTTGGAAGCCAAATGGAAGGTCGAGAGAATTATCTCTGCACACTTCTTCCTTTTTTTTTTTTTTATGTTCTTTATAGGCGTATTTGCTCACTGCCAGACCTTTGCTCTGACCCAGTGTGGAATAAGTAAATTTGTCATTTATTTTGCAGACAGAATCCAGATTAGCAGGATTCATACACGGTAGCTGGAGGAGCTTTTTAAAAAAAACTTACAGATTAAGGCCAGTGATCAAAAGTGTTTATTATTGACTACTTGCAAGTTACAGCACTTCCCAAACTTGAAGTTTTTGTTGATGTTTTGTTGTGTTCATTTCAGTTGCCAGAAACCATGAAAACAGCTTTAATGCACAAAGCTACCAATTACCAAAATAACCACTTGAAGAAAATGAAGCAAGAAAGCACTGACAGATTAACTTTTACTTTATATGGCATGAGTTAAAGAAATAGGCAAATGCATGTAACTTCCAATGATGTACATACAGTATCTATGCTTACAGATTATACCCTAGTTCTAGGTATGTAACTGTTCTAGCAATTTAGTAACATTGAACCAAGGGTAACTAAGTCTCCTTATTAAAAACTTTCTCATCAGACATAAACTGGAAATTTACACGTTAACTCTAAGTAGTTGGTCATCCGTAAATCAATACTTTTAAGTGTTTGGGAGGATTTATGTTTTTTTTAAGGGAAGGTGATTAGTTCTTCAGCTATTGAATTTCATATAATAAAAATTAATTGCTTTTGATTTACTTTTTTCTTTACAGACCGCCAAATCCCATTGAATTTCTAGCAGCATATCTTTTAAAAAACAAGTCACAATTTGAGGACCGAAATTAACTCCATAAAAACAAGGACCATTTGGCTGCTAGACTGAAATGCTCATTTGCCGCAATTTGTTTTCTGCTGTAAAAATCCTTTGAACCCATGATGTTGTCTTTCTTAATCGCAGAATTTGCTTTGCCTTTTGAGTTATTTAATAAAGAACACTTTACATTTAATTTGTTCACTTGTTTTAAACTAGCTATTAAGAGACTTTCAAAATAAAGTACTGAAACTGCACTGCTGGATGAAAGTCTGAATAATTCCATGGGGTGACATCACCTGAATGCATGAAACAAAGGGGGAACAATTTATTATGAGAATCACATGGGTGAAAATGTATATAACTTAATTTGATTTTATGTAGCGAACACCACATGCAACGTGCCTWAACAGAAAGCAAATAAATTAAGGGCAGTTAGAATTTATTTTGAGGAAGTATTAATTTAAGTAGAGAGAAGAGAACTTGCTTCAGAACACCAGGAAATGGGTTTAGTTAAAACAATTAGATTCAGCAGCTGAACAGATCACCTGTGGACAGTGTCCACCGTTTCAGAYACATTAATGAGGTGTGCTGTTCAGCATTTATCATTGATCTCCTGTGACTGGTGTGCTGGATTTAACTGAAACACAGAATAAAGTTTGAAGGGACTTAGAAAGGTTCTGTAATTCAATTCTCTGTACTGCTACCCCTAGTTGGAGCATTCTTTCTCTGTCAAAGATAGAATCMTAGAACATCACAAGTTGGAATGGACCCATAAGGATCACTGAGTCTGACTCCCTGCTCCTCACAGGACTACCTAAAACTAAACCATAGGACTAAAAGCATCATCCAGGTGCTCCTTGAACTCTGATAGTTAGTKCCATGACCACCTCCCTGGGGAGCCTGTCCCAGTGACTGACCACCCTCTCAGTGAAGAACCTTTTCCCAATGTCCAAGACAATCCTAATCTACCCAGTAAAATACCAAGTATTCTGATTTTTTTTTTTTTCCATTGGATTTACTAACACCTCTTTTTTTTGTTGTTGTTTTCCCCATTCTTAACATCTTTTTCTGACCCCTTGTTTATTTTTCYGGTAATCTCAGTAGGGGTAAAGGCCACAAACCTCAGGGTACAATATAAGAAGCTGCAACAGAAGACGGGATCAGAAGAAAAAGCTGGAATTAAGGTAGTAAACAACATGCTGTGAAAAAATACTAGCAAAGCTCTGAAAATATGAATATTGTAACTGGAGAACTGGCTTGCTAAGTTATTGGCAATGGGTATAGGGGCTAGAATTCCTTAGAATTCCTATTTTTGTTTTCGGGAACTTGTAACAAGGAGCACAATCAATATTGTTCACTAGCACTGGATACTGGAATCCAGATTAAGCATAGCCCAGTTTTTAATAGACCAAGAGAATGACCATAATTTGTTTGACAGTCACAGAAATGGTAAACTTGGCTTCCAACAGTTGCTTAATTAATCAAAATCCTAAATTTTTATTCAAATAGACTTCAGTATTGCCATCTTACCATTCCCATCTCCATTCTGTGTTTCTTAGCTAATGGCATTAACATAGCAAGCAGTTAAAACGTTGTAAATTAAATTCTTTGCTGCAAAGTTGGAGGTTTTTTTCTGCATGACATTAAAGGCTGCATTTTTTTTTTTTTGTAATTATGCATAAATTCACAAAAAAAGACACTTAGGACTCTCATTTGACTTGTTCCTGCGATGACTTAAAGATACACACTATATTTGCAGTATCTTAGGTGGCTCACTGCACAAATAATATTTTCCCTTAGTTCTCTGGCATCTAGATGACTTCCCTATGGTAATCTGAAGATTTTTTTTTTGTTTTAACTTGTTTTAACATAGTTTTTCTTCTTGAATAGCTTAGATACATGGGTGTAAGAATGGCCAGAAGATAGATCCTTCAGAGGAAAAAACTTTTCAATTGTCTGCTAACATGCAGGGGCTGGAATGAGATCTGTCTATTACTCCTAGTAGGAAGGCTCTCAATATTTTACATATTCCGTAATATGCTAAGAGAGAAACATGGAATTAGTGTAGTCCAAGAGCAATAAGATTGAGGAACAAAAAAAAATTTGAAAGAAACCTGCAAACCCAAAAGCAGGCCTAAAAAGCTCTATTTTGGAAATTGTGGAATGAGATTACTAATTCTATTGCATTGTGGTGAACAGTCTCCATCAAACACTGACACTTAAAAAAAAGACACTGAAAGGATTTTAACAACAGTGTTTTGACTTTCTGGAATGAATAACATTTAAGTGAAGACAAGGAGACGCCATAAAGACTTGGTACTGCTATTTTTATTGCTAAAGTAGCATTCCAAGGTTTCATCCATAGGTGACAACATTGCAAGATTGTAAGAATTGTTACATGTGCAAAAAAATATCCATGCTGATCCCCAATTTCTATGTTGAGAATTTGTGCAAGACCATACAAAAAGAAGCAGCTCAACTATTAATCTTCCCTAGACAGAGCAATTTTCCTGTAATATATCACCATGCCTGAATTCAGAATACAATCAGATTTCTCAGCGTACAGTAACACCCTCCAAGCAGCTGCACAGAAGCTTGTAAACACGCTGGGTTTCTGACAGCTCTTGCATCAACCTAGAATCTCGAAGTACAAGTACCAGTCTTAAGGTGAGCTGTCCTTGCCAGCAGCATACCATCTACTCAGCTGTGGGTGCCACCGTTAGGTACACGGTGTCACCTGCTGTTGTCCTCCCATCTAGGCAAGTTCAAGAGAATGAAAAAGCCATGCTCACAAGGTGATGATGTTAGAAGATTTACCACAGCTGCTTTTCTGCGAGCTCCATCCAAGAAAATAAGTTGAAATGTTACTAGCAGCAGTGAACCCACCAGCTCTAAGAAATAAATTTTAGTCATTCTCGCAAGGGTATAAGTCAACAAGAAAAGTGCAACCATATTCCTTTACTAGTTAAATTGGCTTCACCAATTAGGATCTGCTGCATAGAGAATACTCTGTAACAGGAAGAAGATAGCAAGTTACTATCTCAATAATCAGATAATATCTGAATAATCCAGTTCTCAAAGTTAGGGAAGTAATGATAAAGTCCAAATTTTCAAAGCATTTACTTGTTTTAAACTCTCCTCACTACAAAACAATGAAAATTCTGTCAAGAGACTTGACAGATGCTTGCTATCCCAATTTCATCCAGAAATAAAGAAGTACTATTTTTCCACAGGGAACACCAGTTCTAAGGGCTTCAAGATAAATTTATTTAATTTTGAAGTACAAATTAAAACCCAAGYGATTTTACATTTATAAAAATGAGGAACTCATCAGTAAAATGGAGAATAGATGTGAGGGGCTACAAGGTATTAATAGATGTAGAATAAAAGCTTGAAGAAATAAATGAAAAYGGCAGCTTTAGATGTATGACAGGCCACAGCTAAGTAGCTGAAAGCCATTATCTCTTGATTCTTGAACAATTATTTTTCAGTTTTCTCCACACTACCCTAGGTAACTGAGTCAGTATATGCTCCGAAGGGCAGTAAAATGAAGCAGAAAATAAAACGGAATACCTGGTTAACACCACAGCACAACTTCCAAGATGACTATTTTAGATCCAATATCCAGAAGTTACTATTCAGTAACTGTGAAAGAATTATATATGACTCATATGCAGTATTTTGAAGTCTGCCTTTTTAAATGCTTTCACCAAGAACATTATCTTTTACCTTGAAGGGAACAGTGACAGAAGAAAGGATTTCTCACTAAAAGCAATTCTGATCAAAGGGTTCTATATCCTCATATTCTGAAGCCTGTTATCACCTAAAAATACAGTTTGACTTGCCAGATCTTTTTTTTTGCATCTCTGATTTATCGAGGTGTTTCTCCACAATCAGTACAGGTCTTTGAGCTATCCATTTTATTTTCTGAAGTGCTGTTGCTATTGTAAATGCAGTCTGATCAAAAGAACTTCTCTCTCCCCATCAGACTTTCTAGAAATAAAACTGCTGCTTTCAAACAAATGAAAAATCTGAAAAATTCTGAAAGATACAAGCAGTTGAAACCAGTAGGTTGGAAAGGAAACACATGAGAAGAATCCCTATGCCTACCATGCTTGATAGAATACAAGTTTTGATGTATTCTTACCATCGTACTAATTACATAACAAATTATTCTTAGCCAAGCCTTAGCTTGCGTTCCCTATTCTATTTCATAGTCAGAATTCACTGTAAGAGTGACTACATAGCCTAGATCACAGAAGTACAGAATGCCAGCTGTTACAGAAAGAAGCATTTTACCAGGATTAAAAAAGTATATCAGCACTGCTTCTGCTAATGTTCACTATTAAAATACAGTTTTAAGTGAGGACTTAAAATGTAAATGCTATGTGAATAACTACAGGGCAGTTTACAGCAGTGCTAATGCAACACTGACTGGGGATGTGTCATATTCTTCTTCCCAATGTGCTTTTATCTCTATTCTCAAAGTTTGCTTTGCAATTGTGCATAATAAACCAGTTTTCTGAGAGGAGCCTAAATTGGTAAAAGGCTGCTGGATGGTTGAGAAGTATCTCCTGGAGAGCATATGGCCGCCTTTTTTCTCTGGTGTACACTGAGGTATTTACAAGATGGATAATTACCCACTGATACTATCTCAGATGCTACTACGTTATACAGGAAGTGGAGATACTTCATTTGTAAGGACTGTGAAGTTTGGGGGGGCCTGCTTTTAACAGTCGAAGGAAGGACTGATAGGAACAGCAGGTTCCTCAGACAGAGAATGACAGTTTGTAAAGAGAAAAACCTAGAATAACAGTGTCAGTGAACAGCTTCCTGAGAACGGAGGAGACAGGAAGAGGACAATGTGAAAAGCACGATAGGAAAGAAGGTAAAATAAACCACGTGCAAGAGGACAATGAGAGCAAAAACCAAGAAAGCAACAGACCTTGAAAGCTGGGCCAGCTGAAGACATGTGCCACCCAAGCTGGACACAGGATGTTGTTACTCAAGGAAAACCCTGCATGCTAAGGGCACACTAACTGGCAAGTCACTCTTGCCACAATCTGCCTTCATGCTTTTCTTCCAGGTAAGGAACAAACTGCCAGCAGACACACGTGTAGCAGTGGTCTGTGCTTCAAGGGTATGCTGACTTGGGGGACTGTCCATGCATTTTGTCAACCCTTCCCTGCACCTCAGGGAAAAATGACTGAAATAGCTCTGAACAGATAAGTCCTCCTGTTACTTCTCCCCATACAAACAGTGCTTGGAAGAATTACAAACAAAGCAGGAGGATCTCCCAACTTAACCCATGCTTCACAGCATTCACTGAAAGCTGAGCCCTGTTTCTCAGCCTGTGGCTAGAACACTTCCATACCTCCATGTCCTGAGCACCAGGAAGCCCAGCATCACCATCTTCTATTTAACTGAAGAGCTGCCTGCTTTTCTGTTTCTGCCTCTTTCATTTACGTTATGTGGTACTGAGGGAGCAGGTCACCAGCCCTTAAACAAAGAAACAATCCATGATCAGGAGGTGATACTTACAAGTTTAAAAAGAGGAACCCACARATCACTAAACACTGTTCAGTGGTATTATGTCCACCTTTGATAGGGAACAAAGAAAAAATCCTACTGTCACCCTTGCCAGTGGAAACAGCAGAAATTCCTCCTGTAGTACTATGGATGACAAGCTTTGGCAGGAACAGGCAGAAACTGAGGAGGATGTCCTCCAGCTTCACTGGGCTCTGGATTGAGAGTGCTGGTGGATAACAGAGAMAGACAGATTCACCAGAAAACAGGCTGCCACGGTGTTTGTGGCATGTGCCACAATCTAAGGATTAGCAAAAAAACCTGTGCTTTCTATGACCTGCTAACACTCAGCTGCAGTTGTTCCTCTGCATCTGTACGGATACTATGTTCACGTTGCATAAAGTAAAAACTTCACCCTAATCTACACCTAATCTAGGTGAGAAAAAAATGACACACAAGGAAAGGAAGGTTAAGGGAGAAGGAAACTTAGAAGGAAGCACAAGAAAAAAGGGATCCAGCCTAAGAGGATGCCGCAACAATAAAAAACAAAAAGTATATTTAAGAAAGGCCAGCTGAAGAGGAAAAAAAACACTACATAAAGAAAGGGAGTAAACCCAGAAGAAAGTATTTGTAAAATGTTTTTACTCATTAAACCATCTAGTTTAGCACTTGGAAGTTCTTGTATTTTATTTTCATTGGAGGGTAAGTGCTTAGAGGAGATGAAAGCTCTTCCTCTAAATGGTAGAAAGGATTACCAGGTAATTAAAAATTATTTTAACCTCCAGTTCCCCTAAAATGTTCCTCCTAGCAGCCTCCTCTAGCTGTTCTTGGTGGATTGTGGAACAACGGTGCATCAAAAACTTGAACTATATGCTGGCATGACCTTTTTTGTAGGTATATAATCACAACATTTCTTTTTCCCCATGGAATAAAATTTATCCTCTGCTGCATTTAGTTAACTTTACTGAGGGATTAGTAGTCAGTTCTGGAACTGTTCCCAGTACTGAAGTTTATGTAAAAGATTTGAGAGTTATAAATGGGTATCACAACTGCCAATATAATTTTATGTTAAAGCGGTCAGGCAGGATAGTTCCAGCCTAGGCAGCAGTTATAATCCACAATAACCTTTTTCAACACACTATTTGTAAAATAACAACAGAATACTATAAGGATAGATAGAGCAGTGAAGGCTACATAAAACATTAGACATTTGCTGGGATAGTCAGGCCCCATTTCTTCATGACAACCTATTAAAAATATTATTAACTGGAGACTCCAGTCCTTCCTGCCCCTCAGCTGCATTGGGAGGCAGTATCATGGGTGCAGACGAGGATCCTCACTGATAAAAATGACATCAGCTGTATCTCTACAGCATGAGCCTTTTTGATCTTCAAGACATACTGCAAACAATGCCTTTGTCCCCCCGCTTCCTTTGTTTTACTGTTTAAAAAAAAATAACAAAAGCTCTGTATTTTGCATGCATTTATAACTGGCTGGAGGACTTTTCAAAGAATAAAATGACATAAGCAGGAGAAGGAGAATGTGTTTCCTGACCTGGCCCATGTTATTTTCCACCTCACAAAGCATCAGTTTACCTTAATACCTTAATGGCTSCAGCCCCTCATCTCTCCTGTTGTGGTTTCCCTCTCTTCTGGTTGCATCTCATACGTCAGCGGCTAAAATTGCTTTTTCCCTTCCCCCCTTTTGTACTGGCCATACTCCCCTTTCCAGTTCTGCCTTATTAGCTATTTTGAGCTATGCTTGATGTCTCCATGGCAGCAGTCCATTCACCAAGCTAATAAAAAAATTAAAGRGGTGGGGAAGGATTAAGCTGAGGAGAATCGGAGACTTCTACACAAACGTACTCCCACAGCCTTCGCTGCACGCCGCGGCACCAAAGACGTAACTGTACGGGCGGGGAGCTGTAAGAAAGGAACTGTGCTAGCTCAGAAACAAGGAGCTTCAGCCCAGCAAACTCCCTGTTCCCTCAGCTGGAAACCGCTGCCTTTGGGAAACGATGCTCTGTCCCTCGAGCCTTCAAAATCCCAACTGCTCCCACAGCCCGCACCGGGGATGGGGGAAGCAGAGGAGGCACCGGAGGCTGCACTGTGTTCTCCTCACAACAAGGGGGCAACCCCRGGCACCAGAAAGCGCCGCTTCGCTCCCGGGAACACCGCCCACCCTCACCTCATGCCCCGGCCGGTGAGGCAGGGGCCCGCCACGCCGCGCCGGAGGGGGGGGTCCAGCAGCCGCCCGCGCTTTCGCACCCCTTAGCCGCTCCCTGACCCGCCGAGGCAGAGAGGCCGGGGGCGCGGAGGAGGCCCGGCGGCCACGCGACCCCAACGGCGGCGCCGCGTGAGGGTAACCGCCACGGCCCCGCGACCCGGGGTGGGGGGAGGGGGCGGGGGAGAGGGCGGAGCTCCCCCTCAGGTCCCCGCTCGCTCCCCCCCCGCCGACCGGCCTCCCCTCATCTGACCTGCGCTCGTAATCTTCCCTTCCACCACGGAGACACAGCCCCGCCAATCAGCGAGGCCAGAAGCGATCGCCACGGCAACACGGCCGGCCAATCCGAGGTGGACTATCCCTCCGAACCCCGCCTTCTCCCCCCCGCCCCCACGAGGCGGCGCCGCTCCGTTCCGGGCTTGTCAAAGCGGTGGGCGGGAATGGCGAAAGAGGGCGGCCAATGGCGGCGAGGCTTTTGCTTTCGTGCCCAATGGGGGAGCGGCGCCTGTGCGGCCCCTAGTCCACGGGAGCCGAGCCGGGCCAAACCCAGTTGCTGCCGCGGCCTCCTTCTCTTCGCGCCCCCCCACCTGCCAGCGCGGAGTTGGCGGCGGCGGCGGCCTCGGGCTTTGTCCCCGCGCCCCCCCTCCGCGCCCCCGCCCGCGGGGCGACCGCCTGCGGCCGAGCCC